>JAJJWX010000087.1:0-36665 GCA_023529315.1 Papaver bracteatum
ATTTTTTGTTAATTCCATGCTAGTATCTTGTTGGTTTTCTTGCAGATTATTGAGTGTTACGTTTGTTTTTTCTTATTTGTGTGTTATTAGGTGAATAATCCAAAAGAAGTGAATTCGAGCTTAGTTGTGCAATAAAAGAAGCTAGCTAAGAGTGAAGAAGGGCCAAAGACTAAATTTAACTCGCTCAAATACAAGATTTCTACTTTCATTGGGTAGAGGACGACAAAAGGCGTAAGACAACGGCAAAATAACTGAGCCATTCGAAGTTCGTATGAAGAAATTATGGGCGAAATACGAATGAAGTTGGAACTAAACTGTCGGTCTTCCAGAATCGACAGCTTAAACAAATATTTCTATTGGCACCCCACTAGACACCTTCATGTTAAGGGGCACCCTGGTTCAAAGGAATTGCTAAGGGCACCTCACTATGTTAAGGGGCTGCCATCATCACTTCGCATGCATGGCCGAGGAAGCGGGAAGACGGAACTTGAGTTTGCACCGGTGAGCTCGGGTTTGCTGTTGGTGGTGAACACGGGTGGTGCTGGTTCATGGCAAGTAGTTGAGTTCGTGATAGCTACTACCATCAAAAGCCGTGGGCTTGCTTGTTGATGCTTGATGATGAAGCTACTCGGGTTTGTAGATGAGAAGATGAACAAAAACAGGACGATGAGCATGTCCGTTCGACGAAGATGGAGATGATTTGTGTTCCGCTTGGTGTTTAGTCGAGTCGAGCTTGATGGAAGAGCTGCTGCTGCCAGTTACTCGGAGATGGAATTGAAGTTCGAGATGGCAGTGACAGCGTAGACATGCATGGAACGAATGAGGGTGGTAATGGCGTTTTCTTGTTTCTTGACGGAGAAGAAAGCATCAATGCTCAAACATGGCAGATGAAGGCTTTCCTGTTCGACGAGAGGGATTACTGTGGAGATTGGAAATGATGTTTGCCGCCATTTGAACCACAAACTCGAGTTGGAGTGAAGCTGTTGATGGTACTCGGTCGAGCTTAGCGGTGATCGTTGTCTTGATGAAGTTCTACTGTTTGGAGTTGGCCGAATAAGAACGACGACTATGATTTGAGTCGCATGCATGGTTATTGAAGAACATGGACGTGAGGAGAACATGTGATGAAGTGAGCTGCCATGATTGAGAAGTTTGAGTCGAAAGAAAGAAAACGTAAGAACGTGAAGATGATGGTTGAGCACAGTCGCACAACAGCTCGACATGGCAAGAGCACGCGGATGGAGTTGGCTAACGCGGAAGCTCTCGTTGTTTGAAAATAAAAACGAGAACATGAGCTCAGTGGAAGAACAATGAGGAGAACATGTGATGAAGTGAGCTGCCATGATTGAGAAAAGTTCGAGTCGGAAAGAATAAAAGCATGAGAAAGTGATAGCGTGGGGTGGATACAACATGGAGAAGATGCACATGGGCGTGATGCTGCCATGAAGAAATGGTCGGGCGTTTTCCCTATAAATATGCTTGAACTCTTCTCCCAGAGACAGACCCGGCTGGGGACTCTACACCTCTCTTCCCACACCTCTTCTTCCCACACCCCTTCTACATACTCTTCTTAAATTCCTTCTTCTTTGTTTATTGGTTAGTATTTTTAATTATGAGTAGCTAAATTTCTATCTAGGATTAGGGAGGAAATCCTACTATGTGTGCTAGAATGTTTTGATTATTTTCTATAATAATTCTCTTGGTCCTTATTCTTGATTCGTAAGGTAATAATTTTCTTCATGTGTCCTATGATGCTTGATAATTGATTTATATATTCTATGTTAGAGAATAGCATTTTATAGTGAAGAAGATTGTTAATTCTTTGAGAAAAATAATTGCTTGAAAAGATTTATTTTCCGAGACGTATTATTTGTCCTAAATCGTCTTGAGTAATTTTGGGAGAATGTTATAGGGAATAGTTATAATCATTTAGTATGTGTAGTAGTGATGGAATCTTGACATCCTAGACTCTTTTAATTGAACACAAAAATCATTTTTAGCATTTCCATTATTTTATAAGTTTATTAAAAATCACCATCTTTTTGTCTAAAACCAAATCTTTAAAAAAGTCCGAGAATTGAATCCCTATACTTACCACTTGTAAAACTGCATCATTTCGCGACCGACAAAGCAAGTCATTTAACTCGTATTTATGACTTGCTTTGTCGGTCGAAGAACGCTGTTTGAGCGTCTTTTTCAACTATGACGTGGCTATGCGGGTTGCGGAATAACCTTTATCAACGACCAATTTTAACGGTCAAGGTGTTAGGACTGACATACATCGGTCGTACATATACATTTTAATATAAAAAATAGATTCAGAACTGGCTGAATGGTTGTAGCCGTTCTGAATGGGCTGAAATGAAATAATCTGACTGAACTAAAATGAAATCATTATACTGGATTAACAGCTCCAGAATAACATTCCATTAAAACATTATATTCATTGCAAAATTCATAATCTGACTCAAAGAGGATTCAAATCATTAATTCACAACAATACAAGCCCCAATAAGTTCATGGTTTCTTAAACAAAAGCTCATAACCAGCAACATAAAAGAGTACAATTTTATATAGCAACTAAAATGACAAATATACAAGGACTAACATTTTTACTAGCTAAAGAAACAAAAATGAAAGCAAAAGTGGAACCTTCTCGATTAGCAAGAAGATGAAGCACTTTTGCCGTTCCAAGACCTGAAAATACACAATGATTTCAGAAAAATCAGTCGATTTCATTATTTCCCTTTCTTACTTGCTGTGAACACAAATAAGAAATGTAGTTACTTTAAAAAAAAAAGAAGCAAACAAGTCAAACTGATATAATTTATATTTACAAGCAGACTAGTTAGTGCAGTATAACAGGTTGAAACTAACATGATCTACCATGAAAAGAGCTCCTCTAATGTGATAGGCAAACCATAATAAATTGATAAAATAACAACTACTTATATGCTTGACCGAAATCAACAAAAAGCACAACCACTTGGTTTCAAACATTAGTACAAGAAACCCACCTCCTAGTGTGCAAACCTTTAGCATTTTTCCGTCTGTCGGGCAAGACGATTCAGAATATAAGATGCAACAATGAATAGAACATCAACAAATAAAACACATGTCTCCTTACTAATTTAGAAGTATGCAATGGTTGGTTCTGGAGATAAATGGTGATGGTATGGCAATATAGGTTATGCGATAAAATGCTCATACCATGACTTCTTTTAATCGAGTCAAGAATCGATACCATAAGCATAACAAGAATATAACATTCTTAGTTTGAAGATATAACAATCTTATAGCGATCCAGTTTACAGAAACGAAACTTACAAGATATTTAAGTCCAAGCAGGACACTGGTCCATAGCCGTCCATCAAAGGAATTTCTTCTAGATTTCTTCAAATATGAGCACATGACATCTCAGTTCATAGTGCATGGGCCGAAAATATGCAATACAGAAACCTCACATTCTCTTCAATCACTTGCTTCAAGATTAAAAGAGAAACTGTTTCGTCTTCTTTAAGGGCGTATCCTGCAACAAACCAACAATGGTTAGACCATCTCTAAGTAATTAGAAGTGAAAAACACAAATTGATTAGACGTTTTTACGCATTCAATGTTCTTTATTGAAGCAAAAGTAGTACTCAGTAAAAGTGAAAATAGACTTCAAGTGTTCATATGAAATTACAAAAACAGCGTACGCCATCACTAATTATTAATCCATGTCCGCCAATTTTTCATACTCGATTATGTAAAGAAAAGACTTGAATATACACATGAATTTAGTGAAGCATACTTGAAGAGGTTGCTCTTCCTGCATCATCATCTAGAGTAATAAAAGACCAAAGAATTTATGTTTTCCATTAGAAATGCCAATTAGATCATAGAAGAGCAAACAAATATTGGAAGCAAAATTTTAAAACAAACAACCTTCCCATACGTCGAGAAGAAGACTTGTGACTTCAGTGAATACAAAGATGACTACAAACTAATTAAGCTACAAATCAATTAAGCTACAAAACTAAAAACCCATAAATCAAACAAGAATGAGGACATATCATTCATTAAATATAAGTAACCTGAGAACATACCAAAGAACGAAAAGGAATTCGCCAATCTTAAGCATAGCAAGAGTGATCCTAGTCCTACCAGTGATAAGAAAGGTTACAAGGGTAATTTTCACTTTCTCTAACCTATAAATTAAGTAAATAAAGTAATGCAAACAAGACATACCTTATGAGGAGGATCATTATAAGGTTCAACAAACATATTCATCAAGTTTAATAGCTCAACCCTACAGCCCAATCAACAATATAAAGTAAGTGGTAGCATATAAGGAAAGATGCAAACAACGATCTAGAAAAGCCATGTAAAACCAACCTGTTTGAAGTAACGAACATGACCATCCAATATCCCAACAATAGCTAATCGACCATTACTTGTTCACCCATATCGTATTTCGGATCAGGGGTAACAACATGAGTCGAGCTTCCAATATAGTATCTCCTTCCTTAGTCCACAAAGTGTTCCAACCATTGCCAAAAGATTCCGAAGGTATCGACCAAGCGAAACAGCACGCCTGATAATCCCTGCATACATTCAATAAAAGTAACCATAAGTATAAGTCAGTGGTAGCATATAAGGAAAGATGCAAACAACGATCTAGAAAAGCCATGTAAAACCAACCTGTTTGAAGTAACGAACATGACCATCCAATAACCCAACAACAGCTAATCGACCATTACTTGTTCACCCATATCGTATTTCGGATCAGGGGTAACAACATGAGTCGAGCTTCCAAGATAGTATCTCCTTCCTTAGTCCACAAAGTGTTCCAACCATTGCCAAAAGATTCTGAAGGTATCGACCAAGCGCAACAGCACGCCTGATAATCCCTGCAGACATTCAATAAAGTAAGCATAAGCAGTTAAACTCGCTAAGCACCTGAATAAATAGTGGAAACAGAACCGACCTGGCTGGCATGGTAGCTGTTCATACGAAATCGGTGAATCTCATAAATACCGGGGACGATTTATCCTCATAAACAACATTTAACTCCTCCATCTCTTAACCAATTTCTATAGGGTATCCCTCAATCATCTTTCTCACGTTAAAAAAAGAAGTATTCACTACTCTGGAAGCTTCCTATGGTAACCACCTAATCGTCTACTAATATCGTTAGACAGAAAAATGGATAACCTCTGAAGGTATCGACCAAGCACAACAGCACGCCTGAAAATCCTTCCAGGCATTCAATAAAGTAAGCACGGAGTCGGCAACACCTAAATTTGAACAAAGAAAATCATTTCTTACCCAATCCATATTTTATTGTCATGCCAACTACCATCGAAATAGGAGTAAAACTCTTCCTTCATATCCCTCATACCTTGAACTCCGTTGAGGTATAGGCTAGCATATCCGTGCAAAGTATGAACTCTAACAATTCATACACAAAATCATTCATCTATGTCCCCATAAAAATCCTACAGGTCAAATAAAAATCTCTCAACATTACAATTACAAATCCAAAACCACTAAAAACACAAGGTGCCAATACTCAATCTTAATTACATCTATAAATTAAAATCAAATCTTAATAATTCTATCAATTACTAGTAAGAAATAAACAGAATTTCATTAGAACAACTCAATCAAGCATCATTCCCACCATGCCGTCAACACATTTATCATATCAAAGTATCAATACAAAACCAGAATCACTAAAAAGCCTTAATAACCATAAATTTTTGAGACAAAAAATAAAAATCCAATGTCAACAGTTTCTAACTAAGAGACTTAAGCTTGAGCAAAAGCACATAAACCTGTGTTGTTGAATTTTTCAGCATACAGTTCAACACCCTTATGCATAACAAAAGTCTTAAACCTCAGGGGTCCAAAAAAATTCAATTCTCTAATCTTTGTTCCCTTTTCACCTACAAATCCAAATTACCAAAACACAATCAGATATCTATACCAAAAATAACTAATAAAAAACACAAAAATCAGAACTCCGGAAAACATAATACAACAATAAAGCATGATATTAAAAATATAAACCCCTGATTCGTGAAATTTACCTCTTCTTCAGTTGGAAATTTGAGATCTCTGGATTAATTATATTTCGGGTTTGATGCTAAATAGGAATTCAGTCAACAACGAATTCCATAAGATTGGAAAAAGATCTTTCTTCCTCTGCCTTTTTTCGGTTTTGGGAGACCAACGAGTCTAGATCTGAAAGAGGGAAACAAAAATTAAATGAAATCATAGTTATAGAAACTAAAACAGTAGAGAAAAAAAATTAAAAACAACAAAACCCCTATTACCCAAATTGAAAAGACAAAAACGGAATACAAATAAAATCCTAGATTATAGCAAACAAACCTCACGAAACATCAAAACAGGAGCAATCTTCTTGACATATAGATTTCAAGATTCAGAACCATAGATTTCTTCTAACTGATTCAATTAAGAAGCACATCACAATTAAGGGTTTGATAGTTTCATTAGTGATATGATCTTCTTCTTATTTCTTATGATTGAGGAATTTTTTCTAGAGAGAATTGGAGATAGTTTTGGCAGTGAAGTTTTAACTATGAGCCAGAGAAGAAGATAGAAATGAGGAAAGAGGCAGACTAGAGATAAGGTTTGCTTTGTTTTGTTTTATTAGAGAGAGATTAGGAATGAGGGATAAAATAATAATAAAATTTGTTATTCTACGACCAGCATCAACCCTCCCAGTTGTGCTCCGCATTTTTATCACATCTATGACCGTCTTGACCGCCATTGAGGGTCGGGGATGTGGGTCAAGAAAACCCTATTGAAAATTTGGTTGCGAATCCTTAAAATGGTGTAGTGGTATTAGTGTTAGCAAAATATCACTAAGTGAATTAGGCATATAGAAATGTACTACTAAGTTTCCTCCTGTGGGTGGTAAATGTAAAGGACCGCTGATAGTAGGTGAACTTTCTTCGAGGTTAATTTGAGGACCTCCAAGATCGCCAATGCCTTGCATTAAAAACTCATTAACATTATCATTTCGTTTGACATTGTTGTTGCCACATTAAAAGCGTCAAAAGTGCGTGCTGCAGAGCTTTTGTTGCTATCTGTTTTTCCTATTGGGTATGCACCATAAGCTGTTACTTTATACACTTGTGCATCAATCTCTAAATTTGCGGGGGAAAAAAAAAATTTGATACTTCAGTTATCATAAAATCTAAACTTTTGCAATAGATCTAACTTAAAAATCCATTTCAATATTCCTCCATAAATAAAGGGTTCAATATGCTACCCATTTAATCCAACAAACAAATCTAAGAAGACCCATTAGATGAAAATGAGAGCAATGTAAAACTTAGCTAAACCCAGAGAAACCGATCAATGGAGAAGGGATTAATGGTTTACCAAAATAATATATGATCTTATTGTCCACAAACCCCGAATCACGTTTGGCTTTCAGTAAAAATCACAAACCCTAAATCATGTCACGTCTAGTTATAAGAACCTTGAACTGCAAAATCAAAACACAGCAAATCAAACCTTTATATCCAAAAAAAAATAGGAATAAACCCTAAATCATGTTAGAACTGATAAAACTTCACCTACAAAATCAAAGCACATCTAAATAAAACCTTCTAATATGATTTCAGGTTAAAAAAAGAGAAAAACAAATCAACAGGAGATTATGGGGAGAACGGAGAATCAATTCAGAGAGGAGACGGGGAGGTAAAAATGACAGAATCACACAATTAAAGTGATTGCTACGATTCTACAAAAACCCTAGACTGTAATCAGAAAATTAACCTGCATTAGTCTTCCTTCTAACACAGATAATATAGCTATTATTAAAAATCTCACTTGATTTGAACTGGTAGAGCTTCAGCTCCAAAAGACAACCATGACAACCACGGAAAAGACCCAGTTTCTACTCATGAATATGTTTCACGGTTCATTTTATCAAACCCAGTGATATAAAAAGTAACGAAGATTACTTTTAAAATCAAAGAAAACAGACAAAAATAATTCAAAGGAGTAAGGTATGAAAAATGGAACATCTGTGATTCCCTTCCGATTCTCCATCCTGTAACTTAAAAAGAGCACAAAATAATAATATAGCTAAAAGAACATAGAGGATGTGGTGGAAGAGAAACTCATAAGTTAGGGTTTGAAGTCCGTGAATACTATTGTATGTAAGTTTTCTCTCCTATTTCATGTTCGGCAAAAAAAAAAAAAAAAAAAAAAAAAAACGCCGAAAATATATCAAAACCCTCGATTTCTATTGGTAGGGGGCCATGAGCTCTAGAATTCAAGCTTTTGGCCTAACTTTCATTCTGGAGCCAATATTTCGGCCTCAAATTATATATAAATATATACAATATTTCTAGGTGGCAAATCCACGCTCATGAGAAAGAACTACTAAATCCCACACCACACGCATAGTTTGTAAGGAGCATGAAAAATATACCCAATTATTTTAGAACATTTTCTCCACATACTCACTGCGATGTAATTAATTGTTTGATGGCTATTACCATATATATTTTATACACCTAAATTTGTATGTTGGCAGAAAAATAGAAAAGATTTGAACCTTCTAAAATTCAATATCCCATGTCATAAGCATATATCTCTTACCTTTTCTCCGATTTTCTTATGGATTAAATTGTTTTATAGTTGATGATCCTAATCTTTTTCAGCGAACTAACTAATCAAAACCCATATTCAATAATAATCGAAAAATAACAAAAATCAAAACTTTTGCGCTTAAAATCCAAAACCAACTGAAAAACATGAAACGTAAAACATGAAAACCTGTAGTAATTCATAAAAAAGAAAAGAAAAATTGAGTTAGATACCTCTCGAATCGATAACAATATTATCCCGATCGAATGAGCTCTGCTGCCTTTCGAACCGTTCAGACAACAAATGTACATCCCTCGACTGTATTTTTTTTTATAATACCTGCAAAAATGCAGCCCAAAGAAAGCGTTTTTATATAGAGAAGATTCGAACCATATTTAATATATTAATTATTTTTGAAATTAACGTCTTATACTTTTTTTTTCCTTAATATTATATTATATGATGACAGAGATCTTAAGCCTGCTGACAGAGATCTTAAGCCTGCTGACATCCTTGTTCTTAAATGGGAAAATGGGCAAGATGTGTATATGGATGTTACAGGTGTCTCTCCATCCACTGGTGATGGTGTCCGCTCATTTCTCCCTAGTAAGGATATTTCGGGTGCGGTATGGATCTTGCCCCTTTTTTATACTTCAAAAAAAAATATTAAGAAAATATCTATAATATTATGTTTTTGTTTTCAAAATCGCAGTTAAAGTTGTTTTAGTATTAAATCATAATTAGCCATATATTACATATCAAGACATAACAAAATTAGAAATCATCTTTATTTTATTTTAGACTTATTTTATTTCTACTTATGGTATGAACAAAATTAAGTAAAGCAATATGATAATGTGGTTTATTATGAATGCGTAATTGGGGGATATGGAAATTAATTGGGGGATATAGCTAAATGACAAAATAGGGATCCAAATATCCTAGATGGGTTACCCCTTATATAATTAAATTACTAATTCCTAATCTAACCCTCACTAATCATAATTAGTTACTAATCCAGATTAGTAAAATATTAATGATTTGGGGGATATAATTTGTATATTTGTGTTTATTTGAATTTGTGTGGGTTAGTTAAGAGTAGAAGGAGGGAAAAAAATTGAGTAGAATTATTTTTTTTTGAAAATGGAAGATGATTGTGATGAGAGGCTTGCAGCTGCTGAATCTTTATCTCAATTACAACAACAATCTTCGGTTAATGATAACAACTCACAATTTTTGTATGATGAACCAACACCTTTGAATCGTGATTTTTGTGACTATGAAGGGTTTTGTGAAGAACCAACTCAAGAAAGTAAACATGTTCAGCATACAAACAACCCCAACACACAGGTAATGCTT
Organism: Papaver bracteatum; assembly: GCA_023529315.1. Lineage (NCBI taxonomy): Eukaryota > Viridiplantae > Streptophyta > Magnoliopsida > Ranunculales > Papaveraceae > Papaver > Papaver bracteatum. The sequence goes on from JAJJWX010000087.1 coordinate 9,976, forward strand.
CAAAGAGGTCGAAAATTTGTTTTATTTTTTTTGAAACCGCCATTTCTGTCTGAAAAACCTTAGTACCGGCATGCTCGTTTTATGAATACTACGCCGGAAACTTTATAACCGGCATTTTATTCATACAAATTTATATGCCGGGACAAAATTCCCCAACTGTTCAAGAACAAACCGGCGCGGTATTCTAGCCAAGATTGCATGCCGGTACACATTTATACTTTTTACCCACCACCGAATATTCTATGGAATATTCAAACCGGCAGTGTGAGTACATGACATATAATGCCGGTTTATGATACCGGCATGGAAACTTAAATGTCGGGGATGCCGGTTTTACATGAAAAACATACATAAGTTAATGATATTTTGAACTTAAATACCGGCATGGAAACTTAAATGTCGAGGATGCCGGTTTTACATGAAAAACATACAGAAGTTAGTAATATTTTGAACTTAAATACCGGCATGCATATATTTGAACTTACTGTGCCAGAACGTTATCCCGGAATGGGAACTGAATTTTTCTGAATGCCGGTTTTAATACTGGCATGGAAAGTCAATTACCATGTATGATGGTCATTAATCCCGGAACTTTACTTTACTCATCGACAATGCCGGTTTTTAACTAATCCAATTTTATTTTCATTCATTCCTTAGATTGTGACATACAATGATCAACCAATTTCCAAACCGCTCCATCGGGATACGTCGGAATACTATAAAATTCCTCGGGTATGTTACCAAACAATACTTTCACCTAGTTTTTACAATTTTATGTTGGGATTTGCTTGTAATATCCCATTGTTGTCCTTATGTAGGGAATGAAATATGAAAATGAAGCAATTGATTGGGCAAAAGCGAAGGCTCTTAAGAACATGTGTGTCTTAGTGAGGAATAGCCAACGTTCAAATATTCGTTTTGAGATGGTTTGCGAGAGAAGTGGAAAATATAATGAGAAAAATAGCCATAAGAGAAAGGGTTATGTATATGAAAAGAAGACTAAGAGGGTATACAATACATTTACGAGGAAGGATGAGTGCCCCTTTAAGCTTGTATTCTATCTAAGAGGAGAAAAAGAAGAAGAAAAAGAATGGGAATGTAAGGTGTGGTTTGGCCGTCACAACCACCCCGATCCGAAAGATTTTGAAGGTCACTCCCTAGTTGCGAAGCTAAAACCTGATCAATTCGAGGATGTCAAGATGATGACAAAATCATGTATCAAACCAAGAGTGATTCTCAGAACCTTAAAGGAAAAGGATAAGACGAACTTTTCTTCACTCACTACAATTTATAGCGCACAAGCAACCATTAAAAGGTTGGAATGGGAAGGAGGAGTGTTATGCAAGAATTTGAGAAGATAGTTTGGGATCACAACTACACGCGTATCATTAAAAGAGGTCCGGACGAGAAGCCCCTTCAAATATTCATTTCGCATCCTTTGCTTTCACAATTGGCTCATACGTGTTGTAATGTTCTTATGATGGACTGTACCTACAAGACAAACAAATACAACATGTCGTTGTTCAACATCATGGGGCAAAATTCGGACAAGGTAACATTCACATTGGCTTGGTGTTTAATGGAAAACGAGAGGGATTTCAATTATCATTGGGCATTGCGACAATTGAAATTATTGTTCCCGGAAAATCATTTTCCGAAGGTCATCATAACCGATCAATTCGGCGCACTAATAAATGCCATATCCGACGTATATCCGGATGCACAAAATTTCCTATGTACATATCATATAGGTGAAAATGTGAAAAAACATTGTCATGCTTTGTTTGAACCCTCTAAGGATGATATTAAGAAGAGAATGGTCGCTCAACTAGAGGAAGTTGTTCGCAAAGAGAAACTATCACCCGAAGAAGAAGAAAATGAAAGAGTAAAGATTTAAGAGCGAGTCGACAAAGAACACGATGAAAATCATAAAAGGTGGTTGGAATTTCTAAAGGATTGGTAGAAAGTTTATACAGGACCCAAATATTGTAAACTGATTGTTCCGGCATAGAAATTGCTATGCCGGGACAAGGTACCGGCAGTGTTTTGATCATTATGTAAATACCGGTTTGTGTACCGGTATTTCTAAAACTGAGCTCTACTATGCCGGAACATGTTAACTTTCAAACTATAAATCTAAACATGTTCAACATAAACCAAATAACTAAAGAGTTAACCCACAATATAAACCAAAGAACAAGCTTGAAATTGTTTTTGACGTAACCAAAGAACTAAAGAGTTAACCATCACTAATTGTCATCAATTCTCTTCCACTAGATTGGTCTTTCGTTTCTTTTGGGTCGGCGCCTTCCTTGTTTCCCCATACATAGATTTGACAGTAGGGTCGGTTTATTTAATTCTATGAAGCTTTTCATCGAGTTCCTTGATTTCTTGAAGAGATAGCACCACTCCGTCCTAGTGCTTGCAACCTAACATCATCGTAACCTTGCCAAGCCGACGTCGCTAGTTTAATACATCAAACACATAATCAGTATATATGTTAATATATGATTATGTTTACATTTAATGACTATAATCAATTAATAAAACTTACCACCATTCCGAAAGTCTTAAGAAGTTGGGCCATCGTAGGCTGTGGAGGTGGAGGAATTTCAACATGAGGGTTTTCTTGGTGTGGTGCTTCGACGGAGGGAGGGCACACGAAATAAGGATTTGACCATTCCAGTTAATCCCTCATGTAGATGTCATCAATTTCATAACCATTTTCCGCAATCACCCACTTACTAATATCAACCAAACGATGTGGCTCTCTTTCACTCCAATGTGATGGTTCCGGTTCTGGATCATACACTACATGCAACTTGTTGGGAGTTGAATTGCACCGAGAAAGGGAAAGACGATAATTATCAACAGAGCCCGACATAAAATGGGATAATTTCTTAAATCCATGTTGGTGCATCACATGTATTGGATCAGCCATAATGTATCCTTTTGGGTGGTACAACGGCCCTTTGTAAAATGCAACATCTCTTGGAATTTGACGGTATCCTCTAATCTCCTTATAAGTGTAGAACATAACATCTTCCTTCCTCATAGCATCCAGATCCAATCTCATATCGATGACTGGACCTTTTTTACCAGTCTTCGGATTACTGTTAAACTCGAACCTCTAAGCTCTAGGGGTATCGGGTTCAGGAAGGTCTTTGATCTTCAAGAATTGGAAGTCCTTGAACAAGGTTGGGAAGTGTTCATAACACCACACCTAATACAATGTGAACATAAGTTAAAAGAATACACGTGAACAATATACATGTGAACATAGATTAAAGAAATTTGTACCTGGAGTAGAGTGAAATTCCCGAAAAATTGGTTTGTTTTAGCCAATTAAGCCCTTCTCATCTCCGCCATCAAATGTGCCTTGACCGCGGTGCCCTAAGAATAGCCATAGAAACCTTCCAACGGGTCAAGGTACTGGAGAAAGTTTGCACTTACCCTGTTTCCATTAGTGTCAGGGAATGCCCTAGTCCCCAAGATGTATAACAGGTACGCGGCGGCTATATACCGAATCTGTGCAGGGTACCATCCATCCTCCAAGCTTCTATCCTTTGTATTTTCAAAAATCTTATTAAGCATCGTCATCTTGAATGTCTTCGTCTTACTTCGGTTCGATGCTACATAAAAGCTATCCGAAAAAGTTTTGAAGTCCCAACCAAACAGCTTTTTAGTTAAATTGTGCAACTTCAGCCAATCTAGGTCCCGAGTCTCAACTCCTTCTGAAATTGATTTTCCGATAACATTCAAGCCTAGAATGGAATGAGAATCTTCAGGAATCAAGGTCATCTCTCCGAACAGGAAGTGCATTGTATCAGTTTCACCATGATACCTTTCGATGAAGCAATTGACGGTCATAATATCTGGATTCACGTAATTTTCAACCAAAGAATACAGACCAGAGTTCTTTACTAATGTTTGGACATCTTCAGGCTCCAACGACAATTTCCACTCAGTCGCGGCTTGGTTTAGGCAAACACGCACAGCCTTAGTATGATCCTATAAATAAGAGATAATATGATTAAGAGATGATGTAAAATATAAACAATGCACATGCACAAAATAAAAAAAATACTTATATAGGTTTGAAAGATAGTACGAGCCCAAGAGTTCTTGTGTCCAAAGAGTACTTTCGGTTTCGGAGATTGACCCCAAAGTTTACCATCATCATTATCGGGTATCATGTCATCAATGTGAGGAAGGTGACAACCTTTAACTTTGTGTTTGCCCTTGCCCTTGCCTTGTGTTGGTTGTTGACTCGTCCCACCAATTTCTCTTTGGCTTGCTAATTGACTTGGATGCACTTCATCATCTTCCTCCTCACTTTCCCCTTCATCATGCTCATCTTCCTTAACTGTTCCAGTACCTTCACGGATTGTAAGTGCATTACGTTCACCACCACTCTACCAAACTGACCCTCTTGTTTGAAACCCCAAAAGTTTCTTGCGACCTGCGTCTTTCCGTGGAGGTGGACCGAGGAGTATCAAGACCGTCCTTCCTCCTTTTCTTAGTGAGAATAGGACCTTTATTTTTCTTCGCTTCTTTGGATTTTGACCTATAACATAAGCAAACAAAACAAACATAAGAAAAGTCATGGCATTTTAGGAACCGACATGGAAACTCTTAAACAAACCAATGCCGATAATATGTACCGGCATAAACCTTTAAATATCGAGCATGCCGGTATCGATGTACCGGCATTCTCACAAGTAACCTAAATTGTGTGCCGGTATCGAGCACAATTTCATTGATTTTCCTGAATGTTTTAAGTGTACTACCGGCATTTCCTAATTGAACTAACTCATGCCGGTTTTTAAGTACCGGCGACCTACGCAACCAAAATTGTGTGCCGGTATTAAGAACAATTTCAGTGATGTTCCTGAATGTTTTAAGTGTAATACCGGCATTGCCTAATTGAACTAATGCATGCCGGTTTTTAAGTACCCAAGCATCTTCACGAACCTAAAATGTGTGCCTCAGATCGAGCACAATTTCAGTTGATGTTCCCTTAATGTTTTAGTGTAATACCGGCATTGTCTAATTGAACTAATACATGCCGGTACAAATAAAATTGTTCATGTGTCTTTTAAGTTGGCTACTTAATAGTCTTCAACCCAATTCGTATCTTAGGTACAACAAATTAATTTTCGAATTCAAACCTAGGTATGGTATTCAACCCTAATTCTATGCCAGATAAAAATTCAGTTCAGAATTCAAAACCGTATGGTATTCAACCAAAATTCTATGCCGGACTTTGAACCGGCTTGGTATTCAAACACAGATCCCATACCGGCATCAGAACTCTACGCTTCAATTATTGTAAGCGATTCTAACCTAAACACATGTCAATCGATTAAAACAATCATAAATGAGTTAAAAAATCACTTACCTTCTCGTGAGAATCCGTGGAACGCGAGTGGTTGATCATCCGAGATGTTTGCTGCGCCCTCTTCTAGTTGGTGAGCAATGTTCTCGATTCTTTGTTCATTTGTTTGTTGAGCAATCGATTTGGTTCTCGCTTTTGCTTTTGATTTGGTTCTCGGAGGCATGGTTATGGTAGGTTAGTCAACGAAGAAATTTTTGATTCAACGATTAATCGTCGATGAAGAATGAACGAGGACGAAGAAGATGAAGGATTTTTTTTTTCAAAACCTAACTGTGCCGGTACAAATGGAATTGGGGGATATATGAATTTGGTTATTTGAATTTTATGTTTTAGGGGAAAGGGCATAACAGTCATTTCATAATTTTTTAAATTAATCTAAGGGTGTTTTAGTATTTTCGCACCCAAAAAACACCCCTTAACAGCCACCTATGGTTGGGGGAAGTAATTCATATCCCCCAATTACGCGTTCTTTATTATTTTGTTACTACTTGATTTTTGTAGTTTTTGTATTGGATTTGAGCGGCATCCCTCCTTTGAATCTCCTCATCCACATACTTTTGCAGCTTCCTAATCTGTTGATTTTCCGCCATGCCTTCCATCATTGGTTGGAATCAAATAAGAACTCAAAGTTCCATTAATAACAAAAACCACAGGGTTTTATCAATCGAATGATCAAAATACCAATGAAAAAAAGGGAATCTAAAAACAGAAACAAACATGTCAATTTTTCCGTGATTAGTTTTCTAAAAAAAAAATAAAAAAAATAAAAAAACTATGAAAATATTTATGATTTCTCTAGGTGTTAGTTTGCAGCAAAGCCAAAAAGTCCTGACTTTTTTGGGTGTCCAGTACCCTACAAACCAAAAACCACCATCAATAAGTGAACCCTAATATCAAAAACACCTGCAATAATGGAAAAAATAATACATCATAATATTCAAAAACAATAAATTAACCCTAGCCGTGTGGGGAAAAAAAAACTATCGGGAGAACGATGAGATTCCACCCTTGTTGTAGCACTTTATATAGAGAGCATTATGCCAAATTTCCTAATTATATAGAATGAGTAAATAGTAAAAAATTCTCAATTAAGGTAATATAATCTCATACAAAATAACCGCAATTAATTAGTAACCATGAAATAATATTTTTTCAATAATGAAAATAATATCTAAAGATTTTTTTTTTACATTTTTTAAAAATTTTTAAATATAGAAAAAAAAATTAAGAAAAATAATCTTTTCAATAATGAAAATAATATCTAAAGAGTTTTTTTACATTTTTTTAATTTTTAATTATAGAAAGAAACAAATTAAGAAAAATAATTTTTGGTAATCATAGTTTTTTCAGCGCTTGTCTGTTTTGTATTAGCTTCATTTTTTTTTGTATAGTATTAGCTCTATTCAAATTATAATCTTTGTTCCAAATCATTATTACAGAATACTAATAAAAATACAAATGTTGTGCAGGACCACCAACAAAGATTTGCGAAAAGAGATTCATGACCGGGCTAATCAAGTTTTGCGGAAAAGAGATTTATGACCGATCTAATCAGGTTTTTTGTTTTTTGAAAATTTATTTTTTCTCAATTTAATTGATAGTTTGGGGATGTAATTAGGAAGATTACATTTTTTAAGAATGTAAACGGAAATAGTTGATATTTTGGGGATGTAATTAGGAAAATAACATTTTTTTGGTATGTAAACGGACACTGGACACTTGATGATCATTCGATTTATTTTCTCATCACATGATGATCATTCGATTTATTTTTTTGATTATCACAAAGATATCGTGATTTGATATATTATTGGCATGTTATGAGATTTTCAAGATTTTGTTATCCGAGGCAAGAAGAAGATTTTTCAAGATTTTGTTATTTTATTCTTAGAAAATAATATTTCTTTAGTTAAAATTCCATATTTTATTACTAAAAAAAAGTAAATGGTGGGGCTTTAATCAACCGTGGCTTAGAATCAACGTGGAGCTCCGGTGAATGAGAACGCTCGGAAAAACTCTGTTATTATATAGAGAATTGTGGAAAGCAGGATGCTCGGACTCGATCCAAGGTTTCAACGAGAAATTAATTTCTACCACTTATAAGGTGGGGCCTAGTCGGATATCAGCGGCTACCATCATTTTTCTGATCATTCCCTATTATTTTTTGTTGCATTGGTGTGATATCCAACACAAAAACCTCGAGACTTTTATCTTTTAATTTACTTCGAAAATACGAAAGAAAGGAAATTTGGGAATTCTTCTAAGGTTTTTGGATCCCAGATTGACTAGGTAATGGCTTCTTCAAATTCTATCATTTTCTCATCACTAAAAGAGGATGTATTGATTGAGATCTTTTGTTATCTTCCTCTGAATTTGATCTACAAGTTAAAATGTCTTTCCAAAGTATGGCTATTTAACCTCTCACAACCTAATTTCATAATCAAATGGTTTCATATAAATAATAAGTCTATCCCATGGATATTATACTAGATGACCGCTGCCACGGTGGGACGGCCGACCGAAGAGATCGACGCAAAAATATCATTTTTTCTCACACGGCGTAAAAATATCATTTTTCATGACACGGGGTGAAAGTGTTAATTTTTCCTGAAACGGGAAATTACCCGGTGCATAAACCGAAATATGGTTTGCACAATGACTATGCATTCAATTTTCGAAAATTGTGCCTAAAGTGAAAGTATCATTTTTCTTGAAACTGAGGGAGTACATATATCGTTTTATTAGTTGCAACGGAAAATAAATTGACGCATAACAGTACAAGAAAGTATAGCTATTGCTACACCATATGTTGGCACACCTTCAATATATGTGTTGCAAAAGCAAATTTCTAGCCACAATATTTTTTAGCTGCAGCTAAAACTTATAATTTATCATCATAAAATAAGACTTTTGCCACATACGAGCAACAATATGAAAAGAGTGTGGCTAAAAACATAATCTCTAGCAGCACCAATAAAAATTGGGTGCATCAATAGACTTCTTGCTACATAGGTTCTCGCGACATTTTCTTTGTGGTGGTTTGCATAATGGATATACATTTTTTAAAATTGTACCTAAAATGATGAACATCTCCGAATTTTTCGTAAAACTCTAAATTTGATATTATTGTTTGTACTCATTGTGAAATAAATTTTAAATCCATTCTAGCGAGATAAAATTTGTAAAATTCCAAGGCACGGATTCTTAGATATGATATATTAAAGTTTGGTTACCAATTGTACCCCTAAAAGAATATGATATACAAGGAGTTATAATAATTAGACTAAAAGGGAGGGGCAATTTGGAAATTTCGAGGACATGACACCAAATCCAATATTTTTTGTCAAATTGGAAGAAAAAAAAGTCATATCCCATATTGACACAAAGTCGTCATATAAAAAGTTTTACGGTTTCATGTGATGAAAATATTAGGTGGTCTACCGATAGGAAAGTTGTTATCCTTAATGGTGTTTTCTTTTGGATGGAAGGGGGTGGTAGAATGTTAGTTTACAATTTTAATCAGAAAAATAGAAGTGATGGACATCGATGTAGCTTGATTAGTTTGCCAGATGAGGAGTTACCTAAATCCAATGGTCGTATTGGGGAGTCAGAAGGCTGTGTCTGTTATGCCAAAATTAGAAGCATGGCAGGAACGGAAAGGGAAATGTCTGTGAGTGTTTGGGTGCTTAATGATGGCATATGGCAAATATTGCACAAGGACATTTCAGTAGGCGATATTTTCGCAGAACTGTGTTCTCGGTTAGGTGAATTTGCACCAGCACCAATAATCGATGTTTTAGGTTTCAGTCCGGTAGATAATAATGTTGTTTTGCTCGGGTGGAGACACTGGGTTTGGGGGTTCAATATCCAAATCATAAGCTTCGAAGACCTCTGCTCGGATAACAGGGACACAAAGATGATGCAGGTAGGCTGTTCCTACCGTTCGTGCTAAAGCCAATGCCAACACTACTTCCACCACCCTCTTGGATTGCTACTTAAAAGTGATCTTTGAATTTCCAACTGAGAATAACAAGAACTCGATAACAAGCTCTATGTCTTAGATGCACTAGATTTTCGTCTGGATATATTAAGATGATATTTTGTTCAATGTTCTTAATTTGGTGTGTTTACGGAAGTTATTCTCCGACTTTTTTTTGTGATTCGTTTCCGGTACAAAGTTTTCCGTTTATCTACTATCTCCAATTACATTAACCATACTAACCATACATTCTCCACACATATTGGAAATTAAAAGTGATCTTCTCATTTTGAATAGCGAAAAGAATGAAGACAGTGTAAGGTTTACTGAGTAACTTATTTGTGTCTTTTCAGATATTTTTCGTCTTCCTATTTCCGTATTCAATAACTTAATGATGAAACCACGAGAAGTAGACAATACAGGTTGACAGCAATTCTAAAAGAAATGCTGGTAATAAAATTGTTCTTTTATCTTCTTTGGCATTATGCATTGACGACGGATGATTTCAAACTGGAGATGTTAATTTCATTGATATCCGCGATCGCAAGTTGAGGTGTTCATTTTAACCGTGTCGTAAAAGTGAATCAGTATGGAAACAGTTCAAATTCTCAAAGAACATCTTGGTTGATCCAGGTAAATAATGCTGCTGCTGTCAACTTGGAAGGGGCTAGCTACATTATTAAGCGGCTACGATCATTTTGCTAACCTATCATTTTTTGATGCATTGCTGTTGTATCCAATAAAAACTTAAGGACTTCAAGTAGCCCTCCTTTAACAAAAACAGGAGAGGTTTTAGATCTCAACTGTTGGCGGCGATGGTTTCTACTTCAACTAGGTTCACAGATGATATCTTGATCGAGATCTTTACTCATCTTCCTCTAAATTCGATCTGTAAGTTCAAATGTCTTTCAAAGGTATGGTTATCTAACCTCTCAAACCCTAATTTCATTATTAAATGGTTCAAAAGTAACAACAAATCTCTTCCATGGATTCATTATCATATAATTACTCACCACGATTTTGATGAAAACCCTTTGAAATTCGGAAACGCATATCCTGATTTGTATTCAGAGTTTATGTCTAGAAATGAACATTTATTCAATTTTAAGTTTCTTATGAATCGGAAACCGTTTCAAGGAGCTCAGTTGTACCTGTTAGGTTCTAGTAATGGTTTGGTACTTTGCTGTTCTGTTTGTTCAGTTAATGAGAAGAGGTATCATGTTTGTAATCCACTTGCTCAGACATGGGTTTCACTTCCTGAACCACCGCAACCTGGATTCGATGTTTCTGGTATATTCTGCGAGAGTACTCGTCATATGGAAGTTGTTATAAGGTTGTACGTATCCCTTGATTTAATAAGCCTTCGAAGACATTCAATGTTGATATTTTTTCTTCTGATTTGGGTGTATGGCAAAGTTTTCATGTTTCTTGCTGTGAAAATGATGTGCAGGGGCATCCTCTCTTTAACAATGTTGTTATCCTTGATTCTGTCTTGTTTTGGAGACAAGGGTCAAATAGAATACTAGTTTACAATCTCAATCAGAACACTGGAAGTGATGGACATCAATGTAGTTTGATTAATTTGCCAGATGAGGCGTTTAATAATGCTGATATTTGTAACTTCAATAGTTTTATTGCGGAGTCACAAGGCTGGGTCTGTTACGCTAAAACTGGAGAGACAGCAAGGGGAACGACTGTGAGTGTATGGGTGCTCAATGAGGTCAAGTGGAAAATATTGCACAAGGATATTTCAGTAGGCGATATCGTAATAGGACTGCATTCTCGGATAGGCGAAGTTGCAATTATCCAAGTTTTAGGTTTCAGTCCTATTGACCGCAATGTTGTGTTGCTGGGTTCAGGGGTTTAATCTGCAAACCAGAAGCTTTGAAGGCCTCTGCTTGGATAACAGACATTTATGTCCTGCAGGCGTGGTGTTCCTTCCTTTTGTGCTAACGCCAATGGCAACAATACTTCCAGCGCCCTCTTGGATAGATACTTAAAAGTGAGCTTTGGATTTCCAACTTAAGAACTTATTTTGTCTCTTTTTAGCTATTTTTAATCTCCCTGCTTGCCTATTCAAGAACTCCATCACAAACTGTATGCCTTAGATGCACTAGGTATCCTTTTTAAGCCGCGGATGTCAAGATGATTTTCTGTTTTTGTTTGGCTTAATGTTTGGTGTCTAGGGAAGTAAGTCTCTGACTTCTTATCAAGAAACTTTCAGGCAAAATGTTTTTTTTTTTTTCATGTCTTGACTAGTAGATTTGAAATATATGCGTTTAAAGAATGAAGTAGTGCAGGGTAGCACGTCATAAATACCCAAACAGCAGGTTACTGGTCTCTAATTATGGTGGTCATATTTGTTGATCATAGCTTAGGAAATGTAGCTTTTAGTGATCAAGGGTGACGACAGATCCCTTATCTACAACCTGCTTTCTTTCTTTACTCTGTAGGAAGAAGAAGTGAATGTGAGTCATAAGCTAATACATAAACTGTTGTTGCTTGTTGGGCATTCTAACTTAGAACGAAAGAGTTACTTTTATTGTGATTTACTGTACGGTTCATTCTAAGAAGTTCTTTACTTGTTTTGCTGTTGTTGATTGTTTTATCCAATTCATGGCTTAAGGTCTACCGTATAAGTAAGTAAACAATATACTTGTATTGTCAGAATTGTCACAGGGCATACATTTTTAAAGTTATCAATGTTTCAATCTGACAAGTGGATATCGCTTCTAGGATGATAGAGAATGTGAGATTCCTTGATACCTACTGAGGTTTTCAATTTCATGGAACAGAAGTAAAAGATTCTATTGCTTATATGCTCTGTTCGTGTTAACTTTAAAGTTATTATCTGCCTGCGTAGCCTGCGTAACAACTTCGCAAGAATTATGTGGTGAATTGGTTGCCTAATGTTTGTAGAATTAAATTTTGATTATACTTATCTCATGAGTTGGTTGTTAACCATGTAGTTTGTTGGAAGATTTGCAGGTTGGAAAAGCATGGCCACAAAGCTGGTTGGTTGTGCATAGATGGAAGAAAGTTTGGGATTCTTCGGAAATATTGCATGAAAGAGATGATCTTGCTTCTAAATTGCTGGGTCAATAGTTCGAAGAATGATGATAAGTGAGTCAAGCATAAGGCCTCTTGTGAGCTTGCATGGATACCCAGGTTACTCTCAGTTCTGGATTTAACTTTCCTCTTCCTCAAGCCATTTGCATTGATACTCATAGGCAATGGAACTCCTCTTCTTCTTCTTCTTTTTCTTCTTCCCTTAATCCACCATTGTCACTTTCTTTTTTTAAAATACTATCACAATAGCTTTCAAAGGCTTGCCGTCCCTCAAACTCAATCCTTATACAAAATTCATGATTTCTACGTAGTTTACAACTGCTTAATTATGTATTCCCATTTTTTTTTTTTTTTTTGAATAAGAGCTACGAACATTTCCTTGGCTATATATGTGTAGTTACTAGTTAGATCAATGGGAAATTCATGACCCTATTTTAAGGAGAATTGCTGGGGAATTGTTTAAAGTCTCCCTGATTTCTCATCGTTCTGATATGAGTCATATGACTTTTGGTCAGATTAGATTAGCCTTGGAGTCACACAATTTACTTCTCCGGCACCAGCAGTATCTATGTGACATGAAAAAGTTCACCGGCCAATTTTCGCATGGAAGTTGTTGTTGTTGCACAAACACTTGAACAGAACCTAAGAGCTAGCTATTGCAGGTTTTTAGTGTTGGATTACTAAAGGGTTTGTCTGATTTTGCCTAATTTTGTGGTGGTGGTAGGTGAAGGCTAGGATGCGTCGACCACGATCACTGATCAACACTGGGCTGAAGCAAGTTTGTTTGTTGACAATGTGTAACTGGAGTTCTTGGTCTGATCTGCAATGGTATTGATCGTGATGCTGGACTCGGAAGGGACAGATTTGAAATCCACTTCATCCCATCTATTGATAAAAGGCTCCAATCCCACACATTTACTATATGATGTTAAGCACTGGGTTTGGACGCTTAATATCCGAACCAGAAGCTTTGAAGAACTCTGCTTGGATAACAGACATGTTCATGATGCAGGTGTGATGATCCTGCCATTTGCTGTAAATCCGATGCCAACAGTACGTACTTCCACCGCCCTCATGGATAGACACTTAAATGTGATCTTTGCATTTCAAACTGACGAAATCATTTGTTTCTTTTTAGCTATTTTTAATCTTGTTGTGTTCAGGGAAGTAACTATTCACCTCATTTTTAATTATTTCAGTCTATTCCTATTGCATATGATGTATATATGTTAAGTTTCGTAGTACCCTGTTTCTCTACTTTCTGAATTTTATAATCAGTTTCTGTCTTTATAGAGTTTTGTTTAGTCTAGATACATCACTTAATATTTCCAATAGACTGAATTTGAGGCTGCTGGGACTCGAGCCCAGATCTCTTGACAGAAATATCAGTGGTGGTAACAAACTAAAATAGACATACGGTTTTGGATGGAAACACTAAATATCGATCTTTTCCATGTATGCAGGCCATTTCAGCCATGGCGTGGGGGACTTCGTTTTGTCCTAAGGTTCTAATGTTCTCCAACACTTTCTTTAGTTTTATAGGAAATCAGCTTAGTGAAAAGTTTGATGCGGCATTCCTCTATCAGAGCCTAATCGGTATGGTCACTTTCTTATTTATTTTGTAGGTAGAGAAAATCTTTGGACATGGACATCAGTATGTCACAGCTGAAAAAATGATTCTCCAGCTATTCTTGTCATCTCCTCTACTGAGAACTTCCATTACCATTTCTGGTTCTGCTTTTACCAAACTTCTTAATCGTCATGTTTTAAATGTTATGTATCTATGTCCAATTATTATTATTATCGCTTGAAGCTTAGACATACCTCTCACACTCTTATTTTCCTCGATGCAGAACAGTGAAGCAATGGTTTCAATAGACATGCCTGCGGGCCAATCTGAAGTGTTCTGGTTGTTGATAAACATGCCAGCGCTGTTCATATAGCAGCTGATTTACTGTATCAGGTGTTCATAGTTAACCTTATATCTCTGGATTTCTCATTTAGTTGGTTTTTTGAACTTCATGCAAAATATTGAAAAATTCTACGTTATCTTTGTGCTGCGCAAAAAATTTATGTTCATAAAAGTATTCTATTTCTAGTATGCCACTCAGTGTTGCTTGATCTTCTAGTCATTTGCGCAAGTCATATACTGCTTTTGGTTGTTTCAGGCAGAGCATGGTACTGACAGTCAGGTTGTGCTTGTTATTTCTGTAGATGGTGTAGATGTGGAGGCCATCGATAAGGAAATCAACTTGCAGTGTCAGAGACTCAGAGTCTTGGTAGCGAAAACACTTGCCCACAGTTTCACCGTTTGCTCGTGATATGGTTTGAAGTTGGCATTTATTATCAGCTTGTTTTAAATCCTAATTCCGTACATTCCCTTAAGTAGAACAAACAGCAGATGTGATATTCATACGAGAGTTTAACCATAGGATTTGTAATCTTCACTACTAGATATGAGATTTGCATTCTTCTATGTGTATGTTATTTTAGGACTAAACCTTTGTTGTAATAATCCTCCAGGCCGTCTCCTTTTCAAATTTGTATGCCCCAGAGCAGATGATAATGAATGTCAAAGATGCAGGGAACTGGGAGGAATTGATCAAAAATGCAGGTAATTACATTCACTTTTACATACAAAACCTTGTCTTAGTAGTCAAAACCATAACAACTTCAACGACTTTCTGCATCTGTTGCAGTTTGCAGGTTCAATATTTTTAGCTTCCTTGGAAGTTGGAAACCCGAAGGCATGGGAGATTATGCAAGTGGTGGCGTAATCATGTTCTCCCATAATATTCAAGGATGTATAGTGACTAGTGAGGTTCCATTGTTGGTGTTTGTTTTTGGTTTTGGTGTTCTTTGTTATTTTTTTCCTTTGTTGTTGTTCGTTTAATGTTGACTCTATTCTTCAACATTCCTCTAAATTGCTATCCAAGACAAGAGGATGTTGTTCATTTGATACAGGAACGGGCCACAATTGCCCACTAATTATGTGATTCCTTTCAAAAGAAAATTAAATGTTGCAGCCTTGGGCCGCCTTGTTTATTATTAGTGCTTAAGTGTAAAAGAAATTTTTTACCCCCTAGTTGGAAAGCATGGCTCCGCCACTGATGGCAGCTCAAACACAACAAGACTCCACTCATATAACAAAAGTAAAAATGAAAAGAATTACAATCTTTTTTTTTTTTAAAGAATTACAATTGATTGTCATAGTAACTTGAGTAAATTCCTTAGCAGCAAAATATACAAATCGGAGGTATGCTCGAAAGACTCTTAAACCTATCTTCAAACAGGCTGCTGCTAGGATACACTAAATTGGACCTAGTGGCCCTAGTCACGCTAATGACTTCTTCAACTTTTACTTGGAAAAAAATTGGGGATTTTTCAACTTGGGTTTTTGGATCTTTGATTGGGGAATGGCTTCTTCAACTTGTCACACTTGTCGTTCATCATTAAAAGATGATATCTTGATCGAGATCTTTACTCATCTTCCTCTGAATTCGATCTATAAGTTTAGATGTCTATTAAAGGTATGGTTATCTTACCTCTCAAACCCTAATTTCATTACCAACTGGTTTCAAACCAATAAAAAGTCTCTCCTGTAGTTGCAGGAAATCCGAAAACCACACCCAAGTAAGATATGAACTCTATTCAAGTCATCATGAGAAGAACTCTAAATCATTTTATTAAAAGATAGATTAAATACAATATGAATGAAGGGAAACCCTAACTTGGGAAGCAAATAACTTTCTCTCTCCTAAATATCTTATCTCATCTCACCAAAAAGATCTTTCTCTTCAACAAAGGCATTTGGCTCCTTTTATAGGAGTTTACAAAGTGGAAGCACTAGTGGAAAATGGATTTTTAACCACTTTCTAGGATTTACGAAAACTACTGGTGACAGCTAGACGTAACTATAGGAGCTGTGCGCCCCAGTGGTTTTTTGAAAAAAAAACATTGAAAACGAAAACTTTTCTCACACACAGTTGTTCTTTTAGGGGGTATTTTTGTAAAAATATTGATTTTGAAGAACAACTGTTAGTGAAAATAGTTTCACAGATTCAGATTTATCCTAAAACTTTATATATATCTCTCTCTTTTCAATCTAGCCTAGATTCGCTCTCTCTTCCATCTTCTTCATCTTTTCCACCAAAACCCTAACCCTCATCCCTCATTTCATTGTAATTCGTTCTACCACAAAAGCCTAATCTTTGTCCCACAAGTTGAATTGATTCTCCCAGAACTATGATTTGATCTCTGGATTTGCATCTATTTCTTCGATCTGTTACATTTTATTCTTTCTTCTATTTCTTCGATCTGTTCTAATCAACCATTCTTCTATTTCGTTCTATAATCAAAGAATAAATCATTGAAGAAGAGTACAAAAGAAATCAGTGATGAAGAAGATTTGGTTTAAAGCAGTTCTTCCACTAGGAATTATTAGTGGATTCTTTGTGTTGGGTAATTCAAAGTATCACATCTGCAAACGGCAGGGTAAGAAACATGAAACAAAACCCCTAATATTTTTTTTGTGTTGGGTTTTTTTTTTTTTTTTTTTTTTGATTAATACCTGATTCATTGACAGTTTTTTTGCAAAATTTGATTTTGTATTGATGGATTTTGCGATTCCGTGGTTGGTTGGCATATTCACTGTTTTTTTTTTTTGTTCTGAAATTCACCTTTGAGCAGAGTTTTTCTCACTTTCCATTGAGCATAAGTCAAATGAATCAAATTTCTAGCACTGATTTGGTGTTTTAATTATTCTGATTGACAACTAATTTTTGGGGTTACATAAATTATAATCATTTGATGCAAGTTCAGGTTGATTGCAATTTGTCTCAAATCAAGAAAATTTAAAGAACACGACTAAAATCACAAAAACAAAGTAGTAATATATATGGAAAACCACACCTCGTTTCTGATAGAATTCAGGTTGATTGAATAACAAATGGTGGATTTGGGTTTGAAGTAACATTTCTGAATTTGTGGCTTATTGGTTCAATTTGTGTGTTTTGCATTACCTAATTTAGATTTGGAAACTTTGAATTGGGGTTCAATTTGGAAGCTTAAGATTTGAATGTGGCCAAATGTATATTTTTCCATCTCTACTATGCATGAGTTTGTATGAGTAAAATTTCATCATTTGGTCATCATTTAGTTGCTTTAAAATGAGCATTGGAATCATATTTGATACTGTTGTTGTCTGATTACGATTGTGGGGTTTGTTAACTTTCAATCTTGGTAGTTTTGAGGTTTCAAGATTCTTAAACTGTTGTAGTTCGTGTGTTAGATGAATTGCCCGACACAGTTCCGGTTTTGTTATTGAATTTGAGTTGATATTTACTGCAACCATAGAGAAGAGTTGGTTCTCACTTTTGATTTTGGCATAAGCGGTAAACGGTTATGGCAACTTGGTATTATCTGTTGCATTTTCATTTTTTGGAATTCTTAAGTAAAATGGGTGGGTATCAATTACTCTCATTTTAGCGTACCCTGTGTTTAAATTTCGTTATTTAGCTGTAAAACTTTAATGTGTTGTGATCAGAGAACTTAAGGTGTATTCTGTACATCGTATATATCACTTCCCATCTGGATTTAAAATTATGCTACAATGTTCAATAAAGTACTTGGAATTTCCTTCGAACTCAGAGTGAATGAACGTCACCATGTTTAGGAATTCTCTTAAGTTCTAAGTCAATGACTGTCTTACAAACATTTTTTTTTTTTCCAGCTTGGGGCTGCAACTTTGGACCTGATTAGAGCTAGTTTTTCAGAAGATGAAGACATAGATGGTGAAGTCTTTACATTCATGTTTTGAAACTTTATGGTTGTAAAGCTTGTAATAGGAACATGGGTTAAGGTTTTCCAACTTAGTGTTAGATATTTTTTTCAGACTTGGAACTCGCATTATTTAGTTGAAATTGTAAAATGAATTCACTTTCAATACCAATTGAGTTTTAAAGTCCTATCAATTTAATTTTGTGAAATTCGGTTTTAAAGTCATTATTAATTGTGATTCAACTTTTAGTTTTTGATTCAGTCGAATCAGCTTTGGATTCAGATGAATCAATTTTTTTTTTTTATGAAATATCTCAATAAAAACTGTTGTGTTTGTCAGTATGTCTTTAATAACTGTGAAAAACAGTAGTTTTTTTAAAGAAATCAACCTTTGCCAGAAACAGTCGTTTTGGAAAAAACTACTTCTAGATTCCAACTGATGGAAACAGTCGTTTTTAGTGATATTACTTCTTGTCCTGGCAGTGTTTTTACTTCCATTTTCCACTAGTGAGGACAGCTAATAAAGTCCTTATTTTTGGATCTGGCGCGCGTCAATGTCGCTTGAACTTTATCATTGCCGCACGGATTCTTTATTGCCGCGTAGCTCTTCACACTTCTGTTGTGACCCGGTGACGTCATCTGGCTCGTCATCTTGGATATGTTGTATGCGTTCGTGTTCGCCTGACACTAAAGATATTATATCGCATACCTAATGAGTGTGCGGTATTTTGCACCCACATTTTGCCTCTTCTCATATCGTTCTTTTGAGAAAAAGAGCGGTATGAGAAATCCTAACTTGTTATTTTGCCACAACAACTCATCTTTTCGTATTCTCTTCGACCGACATGTTTCCGGGATTTCGTTTTAACCGTCTACACGTGTTATCCGTTTCCCCTTTTAACCGTCTATGAGAAATCTCTGAGTGTGCGGGATTTCGTCTTAATTTATTGACTGGGGTGAGGAGAGATATTTTTTCTTTTCTTTATTTTCCTTCTCTTTTTCTCTGTGAATTTTCTTCATCTTCATCCTCTCGAAGCCTTCATTCTCCACTTTTTCAGAGTTTTTACCAGTGTTGTTCTTCTTTGAGCCTTATGGATTCACATTCAAGGTTAGTTTATTCTATCATCATTGTTGTCCTGTTTTTCTTTCTTTTTAATTTCCAACCGCCATTGTTAATCTGCTACTGTTCTTCATATTCCCATACTGGTTTTGTTGCAGCAAAAACTCCTCATTTAATAATCTTTGTATTACAGTTTCAAACCCTAATTCTTCTTCGAGCTCTAAGGGTGATGAATCTCGCAAGAGGAATCCTTCGCATAACAAGGTAGTAAGAAATATATACTTTCTTCTCTTTAGAGTTAAAACAAAATTGTTTCCTCTATTTCTTATCTGCGTTTTTTCCGAAGGGTACTGATGGCGAAGTTAATTGTTAGAAGAAGAAAGTTAAGAAAATTCTCCGCGCTCCTACACTCAACACTTTGTCTTGCCATAGCTCACTTATAAACTTCGTCCTCAACAGCAGGTCATCGCTGATGATACGATTGATGCTTCTCTGAAGGACGTTGTTGCCTTAGCTTCTTTGAATACTTCTGCGTCCTTGAAGGTAATCACTTCTTCTGAGAGTGCCTCCTTGATAGAGAACACCACTACTTTTACTTCTGAGAATGTAATCGCGCCAATGGAAGATACCACCACTTTTGCCTTTGTGAATATTCCCGCAACAGCGGAAGATACAACCGCTCTTGCTTCAAATGATATCGTCGCTGGCTCCTCCATGGGTGTTGTTGTGACTACTCCTCCTCCTCCCATGATCACTTTTTCTTCTTTGGTGACCACTTCTGCTGATCAAGGCGTCTTTTTGAAAGTCAACTTTGGGACCAGACCTCTCTTGGATGTTATTAATGTAGCTCGTTTATCCATTAGTGACCCATCCCAAGTTCGCATTTGTGACGCTCTTGTTAAGCTACTATGTGATTCTCCCCCGGATAAATCAACAAGGAGCGAAATTTTCTCACAATTGGATCCAAGCGTTAATTTTGTTTTTGATCTCTTGGTAAGCATCCTTTCACTTGTACTTTTATACTCACACTACTTTTTCACACCTTAATGTTTGTGTTATTTTTTCCTTAGGAATCTCGTCGCCTCTTAGTCCAAACTGAGCGGTTCTCTGAGTCTAGCAGTATCATCCAAGAGATTTCCCGACAAGATTCTAATCTAAAGGGAGATCTTCTCGCTGAATCCCTTGTGTCCAAGAATCTTCGCAACAAGAATCAAGAGCTCAAAGGTGTGTCTTCCTTTCTCTTATTTAATCGCTTCTGAATTTTTCCGTGCTTGTATCCATATCTCGAATATCTTCGCACGTATGTAAATATTTGAACCAGAAGCGCATTGCGGAAAGATATAATTACCAACAATCTCTTGAGGATGCTCATGCGGATAATGAGAGATTGCATTGTGAACTAGATAAGATAATTAATAATCATTCATACCATGACCAAATTGATAACTTGAAGAATGAAAAATAAGATAATTAATAATTATTCATACCTGTTTGTCCAAATTGATAACTTGAAGAATGAAAATCTTTGTTTATGTAATCAGAATAATTCTCTAGGCTCCCAGGTATCCCAACTTTTGGGGTTATTATACAGTTTTTATTTAAGAAATCAAATACAATCAGATGAAAATCAAGTCCTTGCCGCAGAGAAACGATCTTTTTTAAATGAGAATGCGATGTTTATGCACCAAAAGATCTTGTTCTTCTTTAAGACTTGTCTTTGATCAAGAGGAATCTCTTCGCACTTTGAGAAACAGTATATGATGAGGTCGTGAAGAAATTTACCTTGGAGAATGAGAAGATTATCCAGAGCAAACTAAAAGTGATCGTAAAATATGAATAAACTTAGAGAATAGCATATACAGTTAAAGGGGTCATATGACATCCTAGCAAAGTAAAATGCCTCTCTTTCTCAAGATGCAAAGAAGATTCGATCCCGTCTTCAAGGTTTAGTTAGTGATGACTTTGATAAATGTAAGGAGAACATGAAAATTAGAGGTCTTAATTTATCTCAGTATGTCATTTCTCAGAGGGAAGGTAGCCACATTGAGCTGACTGCCTCAGTTTTCTTAACTTTTATTTACTTGAAATCTTCTCATCTGTTGCGACTTTGCTGCTCGGGTATTAATTAAATGTCCTTTGTATTTGGCAAGATGTCGAGAGAGGTGATATCAATCTATCATCCAAAAGTTGAGATCTAATTTGGCTAAGGGTCATAAAGAATGCGGGAAACTTTCCGTAGAACTTTCCTCTTCCCGAGACAGAGCGAATTAATATGAGGTGTTTATATCTTGAGAGACTGATGGAGGTTACTGTGGAGAATACCAAGAAAGGTGTCGCACGAGAAGTCCATGCCAAGTCTTAGGCTCTTGGGGATCGAGTTTTCCTTACCAACTCACTTCCCTTATTAGATGTGGATGAAGACGAGAAGCTTCCTGACCCTGACAATGATTATTACTATGAGAGCGATGATGATGAAGAAACTCTTCTTCAGGGGGATCAACCCGAAAAAGATGAAACCGATGGTGACCTTCCTAAGGATCCAAATCCCGATGTTGTCCCTAATGCTGAGGTTGATGTTGAAATATCTGTACCAGAGCAGAATGTGCATCAAAATGATGTTTATCATTTCTTCTTATTCTTCGATCTTTTGTGCATCTTGATATTCTCCAAATTTGAATGTGGATTCTATTTTTTTGTTTTTAGCTACACATTAAGGAAGCACATTTCTATTTCTATTTCTATACAGGGTTATTTATAAAAAGGAGAATAATACCTCCCTTATATTATTCCCATACTTTCCTCTATTATTCACCTTTGCAAAAATATTTTTCTCTCCTAATCGTGCGGTTATATCGATGCGTTTTTTAAACTTTAATTATGTTTTGCTTTTCTTTGTTTCTTCGCGCGTTATTTCCGAATTCCTCCCCTGCAAATAATAATCATTATGTTTCAAGCAATCTTAGGGTTTTATATTAAGGTCTTATTGAGCCTTCCGAAGTAAAGGTCTTATCAGCCTCTCTCTTAACTTCTCTCTAAGTTATTTTCAGTTGCGCGGAAAAATCGCAGGCGGTCATTACCTTTTCAAGTAATAACCCATTGATTTTTCCTTATCATCTTCCGTATTTTTTCCTCTACAGGATGTATTGATGCGTCAATATGATAGGTCTTATTACTCTCGTGAGTAAAAGTCTTGTGATATTGACTTCTTTGACACAATTCAGCTCCCTAATGGAGGGTGCCATCCCTATATTCCCCCTTTCTGCCCCTTCAAGGAAGCTTACCCCTAACGGGTTAGGGTGGGCTCTTCCCATCCAGTAATGCCAACAATCAGTTGTGTCCGTGGCCTCTGCCGATATGCCTTATGGTTACGAGAGGACCGAGTGCATCATAGTCAGGACTTTCCAAGAATGGCCAGGTACGCTCCAGACGCCCCAGGCTCTCTTGATTCAACCGTGTACCTTGGCGACCAAATCGAGTTTCTACACTCCTTAGGAGATAGCTTCGTGCCTTAGTCTTTAGACTAAGGCGTCTCTACTGGATAGGCTTTCGTTTCGCCCCAAATCTCCATGAATCAGGTTCCAGTGTCGGTGTAGCTTTCACCTGAGCCATGCTAACTAGGGTTTCCTCAATTATGATGCGCGTTAGGTCTTATTGTTTGCTCTTTCTTTTATGCGAACTAGATTGCACGCCACAATTGGATGCCTAGCCTCCCTAGTTAGAGTTTTTAACTTCTATTTCCTTCTATTGAGGTCTTATTATAAGGTCTTATTTTTGCCTTTTTCTTCTACTTATATCTTTTATGAAATGTTTAATACTAGAAATAACCCGTGCCGTAACGTGACGGCATGAGACGGAATAATTCTTGGTCAGAATGATTTAAATAAACACTACAAAATATGATAAGATTTATTTTGACCCATGAGAATTTGTAGCTATGAAAAATCTTAGATGTTTGTCATCCAAAAAATTATAAATTCAGTTACACTTGCAATTGATTAAAATAATAATTTCTGATAAAAATGCTAGGTAAATTATTTTATGTTTCCCTGAAATAATAAATATTTAGTCGATCCCCAAAGATTGGCGGTCTTTGATACTGATTTGTGTTGTATTTATCTTTTTATGTTGAATCTTTATTGGATGAGAAATACATGTAATTACATCCTCTCGGAAATTCTTTCTCGATCACTGGAACTATCGTAATGTGTTTGTTATATGTATGTTCTGGCAATTATGTTCATGTATTATCCTAGGTCATCTCCATTGCATGGTTTCGGCGAAGCCAAAAATCCATTCTCGCATTCTCTTCACGGATCATCAATAATTCTTGTATAGATGATACACGAAGTATGTTTTTCCTTCATTTTCCTCCTTAATAGAGCATCAATATTCTCTCGTTGATATCATTTTCTCTATTCCTCATGATATTTTTCAGCAGTCTCGATAAGTTTCGTTATCTTTTTGTCAGTTTTAGATTTAGACGTCTCTAAAGGGTGTCCTGGTCTAAATTTTGGAAGGAGAGCTGTTTGTTTCGTCTCATTTTGCCATCTTGGTTTACGGATTCCAAGTGTTTGTATGCCTCATTGTTCATTGCAAAGTCTTGTCCATATAGTTGTTATAGCCGCGGTTTCTTATTTTATCTCTCCTGACTTCTTTCCCCCATCCTGGACATTTGATTTGTCTGAGTTTCAACTTCCATTATGCTTCTTTAGTTTTTTTAATAATATGTTAATCATAAAAGCATTTGTTTCTCATGCATGCATACTTAATACTACGGACGTTATTTTCTTAATTGCTAAATATATTTCAGTGAAATGAATTATGATGGTAAATTAGTGATTATAGATGGATAATACGTGTATGTGATGAGGATGATTAGGGGAATGAGGAGTATAATCAAGCGAAGAAAACCGGTAGTTGATAGGAAGATCAGAAGAGTTATATCATGTTCAAGGCATTGCTTTTAGCATTAAGTCTACTCTGCCCTTATTTCGTCCATAAATATTTGTCTCTGATTTACTTAAAATAAGAAAAAAGTGAGTTATATGAACCCTTATTATGTAATGCACGTTCTAAATTTTATCCTCCATTGTGATGCCCCTATTTGTAACGTTTATTTGTGGAGTAAGTTCTGGAAAGGCTAGCAAAGAAAAGCTACTAGAGATACCAAATAACTGATTAAGAGAAATTAAAAAAATTAAATGCAGAGAATCGGGTTTTGTTTCGTTCAATAATACCGATAATGATGAAGGTATTGCTTGTAGCCTTGAATCTACTGAATCTCTTAATCTTCTCCATAACAATAACATCAGGAGTTAAAAAGTTGAAGGTGAATCATGAGAATAAAAAAATATTTGGTGATAGTGATGGGGTCAGTAATTGAAGATTTGGATGATAACGCTCAATCATGTTGTTATGGAGTAAAAGACAATCATGATCAAGAAGTTAAAAAACATTAATTTAGCAGATTCAGAGGAAAAAAGAAACCACCCAAAAAGTCAAGAAGGTTTATGAAAAGATTGAGTTTCTGTGTAAGTGTAGCTTTGAAAAGGAATGCGACTTCAAGCTAGATTGTTGTCTCATTTGCAAGGCTGCAAAGAATGCAAACTTACGAGTCTTTATGGCTTTAAAATAGTACTTGTTTTTTCACTAAAATTAAATTAGGCCTAAGGTTGAAGTAAAAGTTTTGGAGATTCATTATTTGGATAGTTCTTAATTATATGTATTTATTTTTCGATTATCTCCAACAAAAAAAAAATGAAATGAAAATTAAGTTTCTGTATTATTAACATAATGTTCTTTGTTCTTTGCAGGTTGATGAAGGGCAGTTAATTTATTTCAAGGCAGAAATAAGGGGTCTACATGTTGTAACCGCAAACGGTATAATGTTATTTGTTGTAGGTTGATGAAGGTAGGCTAATTCGATTTAAAAAGATATGAGTCAATTTTATTTTATTTTATTTATTTATTTAAATATTTATATAATGATAATATAAAATGAGGTCTGTTACACGTCGGTGGTGGGAAGCCTAGCGACAAGATGGGCTCCAACACCTTTTTGAATAGCAATACCAATCCTATGAAATAGAGCACCACCGAACTTATGATTCGCATCATGACTCATAAGGCAGTTTCTTAATCTGTTCAGAAATGCAATCGTATCATCCCCTAATTCCCCTAAGGTTGAGAAGGCGAGTACGCCAAACCTATAGCCGTGAGCAGTGCACTTGTCGAGGTATTTATTGCGTTTACGATTGATTTCCACGGAGATTGCATGTCCGGGAGTAAAACTGCAAGTGCTAGCACTTGTGAAGGGGGATACACCCGTGACATCATAACAGACATCTTTCCCACTTTCCCAGTTAAGCACAAGAATGTCTGCAGGCTTAAGATCTTTGGTTGAGGTAGAATGTATGCCTAAAGAAGCTTCTTTTATGGATGGTACACCGGATCTAAAACAAATATCTGAAAATAAATCTCTCACTCCATCATGTCGGTATTTTCTTCCCACATACTTAGCACAGTGGACGGCGTGGTCACCAAAGATGTCCATAGGCTTGTTATAACATGAGCATGAGGAGTCCTCGTCAAAGATAGGAATACCAAGACGGTATTGCAGTACTGCACGGAATTGCCTGGGACCAATAGACTGGCCAAGCCCCGGAATAGGGACCGCCTTGATAAATTCCATAGCATGAGGGATCCGGTTGCTGTGCCATAAGAAAATATCTCGCTCTGTGAAGGAACAGATTAATGGCAGGTTGTCTACAACGACACCAAAGTATTTTTCTGCCAGTTTGTGCATAAACTTGGGGGCAGCGTCGTTGGTGTTGAATTCAGAGGGAGAGCTACCAATAGCATGTGTGTATGCAAGCAGGGCGGAGTTGTAATTGGCACTAGAATCTGACACTTCTGTGTTGGCGAGGATATTTCTTTGAAGTTGCTGTGTTTGAATGCATGAGGAGAGGTAACAGTACACACCATCATCGGTCATCGTGATTATTCCAAGTCCTCCAAGTTTCATGGGCAAGGTTGCAACGTGTTGTTGGATAGCACCAAAGCATGATCCATCACCAATAATTATTTTCCGTAGGTATTGAATGAGATGCATGTCGAAGTTCGAGGCCGAAGGGTGTATGGCTTGTGTACATGTCGTCCTTAAAGTGAAATATAGCTTTGAAACCCCACTACTATTTCGTAACAATAGAAGTTCAGCCTGTGGATCATGTAATTGCTGAATTTTGGACATCAACTGCGTCGTACGATCAACCCTGTGCTGGACCATATCCCGGAAAAATTGCAAGTCGAGACTGACAGGCCCTCCTAGAAGTTTCACACCCAAAGTTTGTGTGCTGATCTGTGGAGGGAAGACATTTGAGATCATCTCTTTTAGTGTCATACGATGG
>JAJJWX010000088.1:0-69383 GCA_023529315.1 Papaver bracteatum
TGTTAGAAAAAACAATGTTTTGTTTTAATCAAAAAATGCATGGACCATGTTTTGATCCCAAGACCTATTACTTCCTAGATGTTTTTTCATGTGAATGAATAAAACATTAGTCCCATATAGACTAAAACACTTAGAGTTTTAGACTTAAATAGCATTGGTTTAGCCTTAAGGGTATGGCCCTTTGGGTCTTTAGACCTTTGTGTATGGGGAAAGCCCTAGACTATGGCAAGGTTGCCTAAACCTTATTGCATTTCTTATTGCCTTTCCCGTTCGCGCGGTGCTTCGCACAGAAGCACGCACGCTCGCTCGGCTCGGCTCGGCTCGGCGTGGGCGTGGGCGAGGGCGAGGGCGAGGGCGAGGGCGAGGGCGAGGGCGAGGGCGAGGGCGAGGGCGAGGGCGAGGGCGAGGGCGAGGGCGAGGGCGAGGGCGAGGGCGTGGGCGTGGGCGTGGGGGTGGGTTTACCCGACCCTATCTTTTTCCACACGCTTCTCCCACACATGCAAAGAATTTTAATTCTTTGCTTCTCCCACACATGCAAAGAATTTTAATTCTTTGCCTTCTCGGTTTTGGATATCCGACAGCCTCGAGAAGCATCTTCCTTCACGCGTGTCACACGGTGCATTTGACACCTGTGCCTCGAGAAGAATCTCGAGAATTTTAAATGTCCGACAAAAAAGAATTTCACTGTATTTTTAGCGGATGCTTTTACTCGTCCGACAAAAGCAAACGCGTGAATTGGAGTGATCGCACATTGGATTCTAAGTCGAACGTTCAAATAATTTTTGCTATAAATACAGATGAATTCTTCATTTGAAACCATACCTTTCAGAACTCTTCTCTCTGAAATTCTTCTTCTTCTTTCTTTCAGAAATTTTATTTAAGTTTATAGAAACATTAAATAGAGTTCTTAGTTTACAGAAACATAAAAAACGAGTTGTAGTTTACAGAAACATAATTTTGTAATACTACTTCTCTGTTTACAAAAACATAGTTAGTTTACAGAAACATAAATTATTTTTTACATTTCTCTGAAACTGGTTGTAGTTTCGATTTATGTTTTTGTTTTCATTATTTTCTGCCAAGTTCTAAGGGTTCTCTCTGTGTATGCTACACATAGAGGAGAACTAACAGTAGTTGTATCCTGGAGGTAATTTGTTAATTGTTATAGCATCTCAGAGGAGTAGCAGGCAATATTACCTTTAGCTCAGCGTATCTCATACGTGCCTCTACTAAGTTTTTGATACTATCATCAGTGCATCTCCGGTATAACAGTAACACATCAGTGAGTGTTAAGTATTTTTCTCATGTTTCTTGAGTTGTTTGTTACTATTATCAGTGTAATCAAAGTATTATTTCTCAGTTGCATACGAAATTGTAACTTATTTCCAACAATCTAAAGGTAATATCTTGCCTTATTGTAATATTGTAATATTGTAAGTACTGTAAGAACATGGGAAAAAATACCGTAGAAAAACCACCAAAGTTCAGTGGTAAGGACTTTAAGAGATGGCAGTCTAAAATGCTATTCTTCCTAAATGACCAAAGGTTAGATGGATATGCTTTAGAAAAACCCTCGAGAAAACTTCATCGCCGTGGTAATGAAGATCAATTGGACAGGTGGAATAGGAAGAATTATTTGTGCAAGAATCATATTCTTAATTGTCTTGATGATTCCTTGTATGACTTCTATAATGCAAAAGAAGATTTTAATGCTTTTGATTTATGGGAAGCTCTAGAAGAAAAATATCATGCTGAAGCTGCTGGAAGTAAGAAATTCTTGATGGCTAAGTTCTTAGAATACAAGATGACTGACGAAAAGCCTGTGGTAGAACAGTTCGTTGAACTTCAACTCCTCATCAGCGAGATTCTTGCTGAAGGCATGACTTTTGATGAAGCTCTACAAGTATCGGCTGTGATTGAAAAGCTTCCACCCTCATGGAGCGAATACAAGAGGAGGCTGCGACACAAGACTCGTGAAATCACCATGGTGGAGCTTGGCAAAAAGATCCAGGTTGAGGAGCTTATGTGCAGCAAGGACAAGAGCATGTTGCTGAGCAAAAACATGACCTACAAAGCTCATGTTTTGGATGATAAAGCTGCTTCAAAGAAAACTCCTGGAGAATCCAGCAAAATTGGTAATAGACGTAACAGACGTCGAAAACCCAGAGGTAACAATTTTAAGCCTAAGGGTGGTGTCACTAAGCACACCATCAAAGGCGACTGTTTTAACTGTGGAAAACCTGGACATATGGCTAAAGACTGTAAGGCCCCTAAAAGGATCAAATATGATCCAAAACAGAAAAATAAGGCAAACCTAGTAGATGATCCTGGATACTTTACTGGCATGGTGTCTGAAGTCGACCTTGTCTCTAGTGTGACTAATGTGAGAGACTGGTGGCTTGATTCTGGAGCCACCAAGCATGTCTGTAAATTCAGAAATGCTTTCTCCTCTTATGCCATAGTAGGAGATGATGAGAAATTGTTCATGGGAAACTCTACCACCGCGAAAGTGGAGGGGAAAGGCAAGGTCGAACTGAAGTTAACTTCAGGAAAAACTCTCGCATTGAATGACGTATTTTACGTCCCAGACATATGCAAAAACCTTATCTCAGAAACCATCTTACTAGGAAAAGGTTTTAAGATTGTTGCTGAATCTAATACTGTTGTTCTTTCTAAGCATGGTGAATTCGTAGGAAAAGGTTATGTTACCGATAACATGATTAAGCTGAGTGTATCTGATTTGAAATTGAATGTTAATGCATCTTCTTCTGCTTATGTTTGTGACTCTTCACATATTTGGCATGATAGACTTGGGCATGTTAATCTCAAATCTCTAGAAAGACTTGCTAATTTAGGTTGCATACCAAAAATAAACTTTGATAAAAATCAAAGATGTGAAATCTGTGTTGAATCTAAATATACAAGAAAACCGTTTAATAAAAGGATTGAACGTAAAACAGTTCCTTTGGAACTAATACACTCGGATTTAGGAGATTTGAAATCAACACCAACAAGAAGTGGTAAAAAATGGTACATCACTTTTATAGATGATTACTCACGCTATTGTCAGGTTCATCTTCTTAGAAGTAAAGATGAAGCCTTAGAGGCCTTCAAATTTTATAAAATTGAAGTAGAAACCCAAAAAGGAGTTAAAATTAAAACTCTTAGGTCAGATCGTGGCGGTGAGTATGTGATACCCATAGGTGAGTTTTGTAAACATAATGGAATCATTCATGAAACAACTGCACCATATTCACCAGAATCGAATGGTGTAGCTGAAAGAAAAAAATAGAACACTCATAGATATGGTAAATGCTATGTTGACAAGTTCAGGGTTATCTTCGAACTTGTGGGGGGAAGCTATCCTTTCTGCTTGCTATATTTTGAACCGAGTTCCATTTAAAAAAATCTGATAAAACTCCTTATGAATTGTGGAATGGTAAACAACCTTCCTATGCATACTTTAAAGTGTGGGGGTGTTTGGCCAAGGTGGCCATTCCTCATCCCAAGAAAACTAAATTAGGTCCCAAAACAATTGACTGTGTTTTCTTAGGGTATCCTGAGCATACAATTGCATACAGGTTCTTGGTCATCAGTTCTGACCATAATAACATTGGTCAGAACACCATATTGGAATCTAGAGATGCTGTGTTTTATGAACACATTTTTCCTTTAAGGTCTGGACCTCGAAAAAGGGTCCATGATGACCTCTCGGATGTTCCATCGACTAGTCAAACTCCAACTTTGGAGTATGAGACTGAACCGAGAAGAAGTAAAAGGGTAAGAACTGAAACAAGTTTTGGCCCAGATTTTTTGACTCTAACGGTAGAGTCTGAACCCCAAACCTACAAAGAAGCTATGACTTCTCCAGAAGCTCCCTTCTGGGAAGAAGCTTCATTAAATGAATGGGAGTCCATTCAGAAAAATGAAACTTGGGAGCTTGTAGATTTACCTCCTGGTAGTAAATCCATAGGTTGTAAATGGGTGTTCAAAAGGAAACTTAGAACAGATGGAACTATAGATAAATATAAAGCTAGGTTGGTAGCTAAAGGCTATAGACAACAGGAAGGATTAGATTTCTTCGATACTTATTCACCAGTCTCTAGAATCACCTCGATTAGGATGTTGATTGCTATAGCTTCAATTTATGATTTGCATATACATCAGATGGATGTTAAAACTGCATTTTTATATGGTGAATTGAATGAAGAAATTTATATGGATCAACCTGAAGGCTTTATTGTAAAAGGTTGTGAAAACAAAGTATGCAAGTTGAACAAATCTCTTTACGGTTTAAAACAAGCACCTAAACAATGGCATGAAAAATTTGATCATGTTATGATAACTAATGGTTTCAAGGTTAATGAATCTGATAAATGTGTTTACATTAAATCTGTGGATGATTCTCATGTTATTGTGTGCCTATATGTTGATGATATGCTCATATTAGGCAGTAACCTTGATATTATTAATAACATTAAAAGCATGCTTAGAGATAATTTTGACATGAAAGACTTAGGCCCTACTGATGTAATCTTAGGGATGAAAATCAGAAAGACGTCTGATGGATATAGTCTTAGTCAATCTCATTATGCTGAAACCGTATTAAAGAGATTTAATTATGAAAATGCTAAACCTGCATCTACTCCTTTTGATCCCACTTGTAAATTGAAAAAGAACAAGGGTGAGGGTATTGATCAACTTGAGTATTCTCGCATTATTGGTAGTCTTATGTATTTGATGAACTGTACAAGACCTGATATTGCTTACTCTGTGAGTAGATTAAGCAGGTATACTTGCAACCCAGGGCAGGATCACTGGTATGCTCTCTTTAGAGTTTTACGTTACCTGAGAGGGACCTCAAACTATTGCTTAAGTTTTGGGAAGTATCCTGCTGTACTGGAAGGGTATTGTGATGCCAACTGGATATCAGACTCAGAAGAGTGCAAGTCTACTAGTGGGTACATCTTCTTACTTGGAGGTGCGTCTGTCTCATGGAAGTCCACCAAACAGACATGTATAGCTAAATCCACTATGGAGTCTGAATTTATAGCCTTGGAAAAAGCTGGAGAGGAAGCTGAATGGATACGATGTTTCCTGGGAGGAATTCCACTCTGGCCCAAGCCTGTGTCTTCAATCGCAATCCACTGTGACAGTAAAGCTGCTCTTGGTTGCGCAAAGAACAATGTATACAACGGGAAGTCTATACATATACGAAGAAGACACAAGACGGTGAAACAACTACTCTCTACTGGTATTATCTCGATAGACTTTGTAAAATCCAAAGATAATCTTGCTGATCCTTTGACGAAAGGCTTAACCAGAGAGGAAGTTAAATTTACATCGAGGGGGATGGGACTTAAGCTCATTGAATAAATCACCATGAAGGATACTCAACCTTGTGATTGGATTTCCAAAATCAAGGTTCAATGAGACAACTAATTTATGGTGATATTGGGTAAAGCACTATCTTTGTCCCTCCCTATGGTGTAACTGTGCGATAGTGCTACCTGCAGAATTAAAGGATGATCTTTTGCGATCTTAATGGGTACCATGGCTTTGATTAAAGCGGGGTGTGGCAGGACACTCTTTATGGACTCACCTTTGTGGATGTTGGAAGTGGGGCCGCTTCCTATGAGAATTTGAGCTAATTCTCTAGAGACATTCATTAAGTCCGGGATTTTAGCCCACGGCCAAAATGGGCACAACCGCAAGAGCTTGGCAGCTGTTTTCTTCGGTTGAGGCATCAAGTGTGGCTGTTATTTCTGAATTGCATTCATTGTTGGCGGTTCAAGACATTGCGTTCACCGTATCAACAAGCAGTTCAGGTAACCTCTCACTAAGTTAAGGTTCAATCTTTGGGACACCTTAGCCTATATTGTTGCCTTATGTTTTCTCGTGTTTTATCGAAATGTTTTATTATTCATGTGGGGGATTGTTAGAAAAAACAATGTTTTGTTTTAATCAAAAAATGCATGGACCATGTTTTGATCCCAAGACCTATTACTCCCTAGATGTTTTTTCATGTGAATGAATAAAACATTAGTCCCATATAGACTAAAACACTTAGAGTTTTAGACTTAAATAGCATTGGTTTAGCCTTAAGGGTATGGCCCTTTGGGTCTTTAGACCTTTGTGTATGGGGAAAGCCCTAGACTATGGCAAGGTTGCCTAAACCTTATTGCATTTCTTATTGCCTTTCCCGTTCGCGCGGTGCTTCGCACAGAAGCACGCACGCTCGCTCGGCTCGGCTCGGCTCGGCGTGGGCGTGGGCGTGGGCGTGGGCGTGGGCGAGGGCGAGGGAGAGGGAGAGGGTGAGGGTGAGGGTGAGGGTGTGGGTGTGGGTTTACCCGACCCTATCTTTTTACTGAAATTTTCCACACGCTTCTCCCACACATGCAAAGAATTTTAATTCTTTGCCTTCTCGGTTTTGGATATCCGACAGCCTCGAGAAGCATCTTCCTTCACGCGTGTCACACGGTGCATTTGACACCTGTGCCTCGAGAAGAATCTCGAGAATTTTAAATGTCCGACAAAAAAGAATTTCACTGTATTTTTAGCGGATGCTTTTACTCGTCCGACAAAAGCAAACGCGTGAATCACGGACAGTCTGTCGCACATTGGATTCTAAGTCGAACGTTCAAATAATTTTTGCTATAAATACCAGATGAATTCTTCATTTGAAACCATACCTTTCAGAACTCTTCTCTCTGAAATTCTTCTTCTTCTTTTCTTTCAGAAATTTTATTTAAGTTTATAGAAACATTAAATAGAGTTCTTAGTTTACAGAAACATAAAAAACGAGTTGTAGTTTACAGAAACATAATTTTGTAATACTACTTCTCTGTTTACAAAAACATAGTTAGTTTATAGAAACTGGTTGTAGTTTCGATTTATGTTTTTGTTTTCATTATTTGCTGCCAAGTTCTAAGGGTTCTCTCTGTGTATGCTACACATAGAGGAGAACTAACAGTAGTTGTATCCTGGAGGTAATTTGTTAATTTTTATAGCATCTCAGAGGAGTAGCAGGCAATATTACCTTTAGCTCAGCGTATCTCATACGTGCCTCTACTAAGTTTTTGATACTATCATCAGCGCATCTCCGGTATAACAGTAACACATCAGTGAGTGTTAAGTATTTTTCTCATGTTTCTTGAGTTGTTTGTTACTATTATTAGTGTAATCAAAGTATTATTTCTCAGTTGCATACGAAATTGTAACTTATTTCCAACAAAAAGTACCTATAGTAAATTGTACGCAAGACTCCAAGGTAAACGCCGGACAATTCAGTCTGCCTCGTCTAGTCTAGTAATAATACAAAGACTTATGGCTTGTGGGCGCCACTATGGACTTGCCAGATTATCAAAGTCGTTGCTCGATATATTAAATTTGTGGATTCGAGCATAGCGGTGGAATCATTGCTGCTCAGTGAGTAAAGATTTTATCTATAGTTATTTTACAACGACTAGGCCTCTTCTATCCCACTACTCAAGATGGGAATAACTCTAACTGCCCCGAAAAATACGTTTAGTATTAACTTGGAGATTTGTGGCGATCACGTTGTGTTACGGTATTCCAATAAAATGGCAAGCTTGGTACGTAACAAGCAACAGATTGGTTGAGTGCAGTTGTGTCTGCTAATACAGCATCTTCACTAGCTTACGGAGCAAGTCGTCGAGCAATGCAGCGATTTACTGCTTTGCTGGAATGTTAGGAGGAGACAGAGGAGTTGAAAAACCTCTCTATAATGGTCGATGATTCCATTTTTACGTTTACCGTAAAGAAGAGGCCAGCAATCAGCGTAAAGAAGATGTTAAGCCCAGCAATCGGTTTTTTTCCGCGGATTCAATAAAAAATTTTTTTTTTAATATATGATTCATGTGGTTTTTGGGTGGCGCAATGGGGTGAGAGAATAATCTCGATTCAACTCAAAATTTATCATTGTGAGCGGTGGCGTTAAGATCTGCATCATAAACAACAATGGCATCATGGAATCATTATAGAAATCAAGCGTTCATTTCCTTTTTCAGGCTTTCCAATCTTACTCTTCTACTCCTAAAGTATCTATCTTGTCAAATCATCAGGATGTTTGGAGATAAAAAGGATTATTGAACAAACACTAGCTACACATACCATATCATACTCAAATCAAATGATATTTTATCTATCTTTTCTCCTTTAAAAGGCTAAGTTATATGAACTCTCTATCTTTTCTCCTTTAAAAGGCTAAGTTATATGAACTCTCACGTTGCACGATAAGTATAATACGAGCACTTGAAAGACAAGTGTCGTAATGCTATGATGAAAATTTATACTTTTATCAAGAACTTAGAACCATTGATAATATTTTCGGAGATATACGATCATCGTGGTATTGCTCGTATAGAGCTCCTAGATCTCTAGTAGTGAAGGTGGAAGCAAGGACTTAGTTTATAAAATTTCTCTTCTTTTGATTGAATTGATTCTTTCTTGCTTGCTTGAATTACAATTGATGTAGAACTTGCCTATTTATACTAGTTAGCTAAGCCTCCAAGTGACCAACTCCAAATTGAGTTCTACTTCCTTAGCCTACAAACTAGACCAACATTTTTATCACATGTTTTACATTATGGTATTTAACCAACCTCTCTTGATCATTCTAGATATTTTGAACTCTACCTAACTCTAGTCTTCTTTAAACCTTGTTCACATTAGTTCATTTTAGACATTACAAATTAGGTAATTTCAACACTCCCCCGTAATTTGTAATGGCTCTATTTTTGATCTTCACCCAATCTCCGTTTGCTGCTCTTAGCTCCTCATGCTTGCTTCTCTCGTAATAAACTCTTTATGTTTTACGACACGTACCGTCTGTTTATTTTTCTTTTTCAGTCGCTTGCCATAGTCTCCACATCTCACCTTTAGTGCTAGATTAATAGTTTTGCTAGCTTCACCAGTTCTTCATTTCTGCATCAGGCTCTTACGAAACTTAACCGCTCATTGGGTTCAGAGGTTCCGACTCAATCCAAACCAGTTGTCTTGTTTTCTTCCAGTAGTCATCTCCATCTTTTCTTCAGTTTCCTCCTCTTCTTTTTTTTTTTTAAAAAAAAAAAGACGTTCCGGTCCTCTTCATAGTTTAGGGACGTTCCGTTCCTCTTCGTAGTTTAGGGACGTTCCGGTCCTCTTCGTAGTTTAGGGACATTTCGGTCCTCTTCGTAGTTTAGGGACATTTCGGGTTTTTTCGTAGTTTAGGGACATTTCGGTCCTGAACGATTTCTTGGGTAGAATACTTCTGTACTCCTAAGAATTTAACCCATTATTGTTATTCTCTACAACTCATAGGATTTTAACCTACTATTGTTGTTCTTTCTCTCATCATCTCTTGGTGATTGTTTTTTTTTTTTCTTTTTCTTTCTTCACAACATTTTTTGTTGTTTCTTCTTCTATTCATATTTTTTCCAGTCACGCTTTTGTTCGAAAACTGTAACACTTATTTGGTTCTCTAGATTCTCTCACAATCTTTCATTTCGTCAAGCTTTTGCCACAAGCTCTAACTATTCTTCTCCTTGTTATTTGGTGTTACAAATTAGCCAGTTTATCCAGATTTGCCACAATTTTGAATTCGTAACAGATTTTCCACGCTGTTACATAATTGTCACACTTTGATTTGTAGGCATTTAAACAAACACCTTCTCTCCTTCTCTTCTTATCATCTGAATTACGTACACACCTTCTTTTTAGTTTGTTCTACTTCTAGTGGATACATGTCCACCGGATTCGTGTCACAAGTAGAAACTTGATGTTGTCGTGACAAACATGGCTTTCTTGCCATATTTGTTTTCTTTCGAAACTGAGTAGGCCATCTCATTGATGCTCTCTTCCCTCAATATATGGAGGCATTCGTTGTTGACGTTTTCTCGAAATCGTCTTCTAAAACTCTTGAGCGATTGTGGAGGCAATCCTTGGTGCACTCTTCCCACAATTGTCTTTAGAACTTTGTAAACAATTGAGGAGGAAAATTATTTCTCTCTTCCCTCAAACTTGTCTTCTGGTCACTTATCATAAAGTGATTTTTTTTTATTTTTTTATTTCTTCTTATATTCTTCTCAACTTGAAATCTTTGACACCCATCAATTCGTAGCGGAAAATTTTACGCCCATTTAGGATCAAATGAGCTCTGATACCATGTTGAAAATTTATACTTTTATCAAGAACTTAGAACCCTTGATAATATTTTTTGGAGATATACGAGCATCGTGGGCTCGTATAGAGCTCCAAGAGCTCTAGTAGTGAAGGTGGAAGCAAGGACTTAGTTTATAAAATTTCTCTTCTTTTGATTGAATTGATTATTTCTTGCTTGCTTGAATTAAAATTGATGTAGAACTTGTCTATTTATACTAGTTAGCTAAGCCTCCAAGTGACCAACTCCAAATTGAGTTATACTTCCTTAGACTACAAACTAGACCAACATTTTTATCACATGTTTTACATTATGGTATTTAACCAACCTCTCTTGATCATTCTAGATATTTTGAACTCTACCTAACTCTATACTTCTTTAAACCTTGTTCACATTAGTTCATTTTAGACATTACAAATTAGGTAATTTCAACACTCCCCCGTAATTTGTAATGGCTCTATTTTTGATCTTCACCCAATCTCCGTTTGCTGCTCTTAGCTCCTTATGCTTGCTTCTCTCGCAATAAACTCTTTATGTTTTCCGACGCGCCTTTTTTTTTTTTTTTTCAATCGCTTGCCATAGTGTCTCCACATCTCACCTTTAGTGATAGATTAATAGTTTTGCTAGGTTCACCAGTTGTTCATTTCTGCATCAGGCTCTTTCGAAACTTAACCGCTCATTCGGTTCAGAGGTTCCGCCTCAATCCAAACCAGTTGTCTTGTTTTCTTGCAGTAGTCATCTCCATCTTTTCTTCAGTTTCCTCCTCCTCCTCCTCTTTTTTTTTTTTTTTAAAAAAGACGTTCTGGTCCTCTTCATAGTTTAGGGACCGGTCCTCTTCGTAGTTTAGGGACATTTCGGTCCTTTTCGTAGTTTAGGGACATTTCGGTCCTAAACGATTTCTTGGGTAGAATATTTCTGTACTCCTTTGAATTTAACCCATTATTGTTATTCTCTACAACTCATAGGATTTTAACCTACTATTGTTGTTCTTTCTCTCATCACCTCTTGGTGATTGTTTTTTTTTTTTTTTTCTTTCTTCACAACATTTTTTGTTGTTTCTTCGTCTATTCATATTTGTTCTAGTCACGCTTTTGTTCGAAAACTGTAACACTTCTTTGGTTCTCTAGATTCTATCACAATCTTTCATTTCGTCAAGCTTCTGCCACAAGCTCTCACTATTCTTCTTCTTGTTATTTCCTGTTACAAATTTGCCACTTTATCCAGATTTGCCACAATTATGAATTCGTAACAGATTTTCCATGATGTGACATAATTGTCACATTTTGGTTTGTAGGAATTTAAACAAACACCTTCTCTCCTTCTCTTCTTATCATCAGAATTACGTACACACCTTCTTTTTAGTTTGTTCTTCTTCTAGTGGATACATGTCCACCGGCTTCGTGTCACAAGTAGAAACTTGATGTTGTCGTGAAAAATATGGCTTTCTTTCCATATTTTTTTTCTCTCGAAACCGAGTAGGTCGTCTCATTGATGCTCTCTTCCCTCAATATATGCAGGCATTCGTTATTGACGTTTTCTCGAAATCGGCTTCTAAAACTCTTGAACGATTGTGGAGGAAATCCTTGGTGCACTCTTCCCACAATTGTCTTTAGAACTTTGTAAACAATTGAGGAGGCAAATTATTGCTCTCTTCCCTCAAACTTGTCTTCTGGTCACTTATCATAAAGTGATTTTTTTTTCTTCTTTTTTTTTCTTCTTTTTTTTGTGATTTTTTTGTTTGTTTTCTTCTTATATTCTTCTCAACTTGAAAGCTTTGACACCCATCAATTCGTAGCGGAAACTTTTACGCCCATTTCGGATCAAACGAGCTCTGATACCATGTTGAAAATTTATACTTTTATCAAGAACTTAGAACCCTTGATAATATTTTCGGAGATATACGAGCATCGTGGTGTTGCTCGTATAGAGCTCTAGTCGTGAAGGTGGAAGCAAGGACTTAGTTTATAAAATTTCTCTTCTTTTGATTGAATTGATTCTTTCGTGCTTGCTTGAATTAAAATTGATGTAGAACTTGCCTATTTATACTATTTAGCTAAGCCTCCAAGTGACCAAGTCCAAATTGAGTTCTACTTCCTTAGCCTACAAACTAGACCAACATTTTTATCACATGTTTTACATTATGGTATTTAACCAACCTCTCTTGATCATTCTAGATATTTTGAACTCTACCTAACTCTAGACTTCTTTAAACCTTGTTCACATTAGTTCATTTTAGACATTACAACTTAGGTAATTTCAACACTCCCCCATAATTTGTAATGGCTCTGTTTTAGATCTTCACCCAATCTCCGTTTGCTGCTCTTAGCTCCTCATGCTTGCTTCTCTAGCAACAAACTCTTTATGTTTTCCGACACGCCTTTTTCTTTTTTTTCAGTCGCTTGCCATACTGTCTCCGCATCTCACCTTTAGTGCTAGATTAATAGTTTTTCTAGCTTCACTAGTTGTTCATTTCTGCATCAGGCTCTTTCGAAACTTAACCGCTCATTGGGTTCAGAGATTCCGCCTCAAGCCAAACCAGTTGTCTTGTTTTCTTGCAGTAGTCATCTCCATCTTTTCTTCAGTTTCCTCTTCTTCTTCTTTTAAAAAAAAAAAAACGTTCCGGTCCTCTTCATAGTTTAGGGACCGGTCCTCTTCATAGTTTAGGGACATTTCGGTCCTTTTCGTAGTTTACGGACATTTCGTTTTTTTTCGTAGTTTAGGGACATTTCGGTCCTAAACTATTTCTTGGGTAGAATACTTCTGTACTCCTTTGAATTTAACCCATTATTGTTATTCTCTACAACTCATAGGATTTTAACCTACTATTGTTGTTCTTTCATTCATCACCTCTTGGTGATTGTTTTTTTTTTTTTTCTTTCTTCACAACATTTTTTGTTGTTTCTTCTTCTATTCATATTTGTTCCAGTCACGCATTTGTTCGAAAACTGTAACACTTCTTTGGTTCTCTAGATTCTCTCACAATCTTTCATTTCGTCAAGCTTCTGCCACAAGCTCTAACTATTCTTCTTCTTGTTATTTGTTGTTACAAATTTGCCACTTTATCCATATTTGCCACAATTCTGAATTCTTAACAGATTTTCCACGTTGTGACATAATTGTCACACTTTGGTTAGTAGGCATTTAAACAAACACCTTCTCTCCTTCTCTTCTTATCATCTGAATTACGTACACACCTTCTTTTTAGTTTGTTCTTCTTCTAATGGATACGTGTTCACCGGCTTCGTGTCACAAGTAGAAACTTGATGTTGCCGTGACAAAAATGGCTTTCTTGACATATTATTTTTCTCTCGAAACCGAGTAGGTCGTCTCATTGATGCTCTCTTCCCTCAATAAATGGAGGCATTCGTTGTTGACGTTTTCTCTAAATCGGCTTCTAAAACTCTTGAACGATTGTGGAGGCAATCCTTGGTGCACTCTTCCCACAATTGTCTTTAGAACTTTGTAAACAATTGAGGAGGCAAATTATTGCTTTCTTTCCTCAAACTTGTCTTCTGGTCACTTATCCTTAAGTGATTTCATTTTTTTTTTCTTCTTATATTCATCTCAACTTGAAATCTTTGACACCCATCAATTCGTAGCGGAAACTTTTACGCCCATTTCGGATCAAACGAGCTCTGATACCATGTTGAAAATTTATACTTTTATCAAGAACTTAGAACCCTTGATAATATTTTTGGAGATATACGAGCATCGTGGTGTTGCTCGTATAGAGCTCCTAGAGGTCTAGTAGTGAAGGTGGAAGCAAGGACTTAGTTTATAAAATTTCTCTTCTTTTGATTGAATTGATTCTTTCTTGCTTGCTTGAATTACAATTGATGTAGAACTTGCCTATTTATACTATTTAGCTAAGCCTCCAAGTGACCAAGTCCAAATTGAGTTCTACTTACTTAGCCTACAAACTAGACCAACATTTTTATCACATGTTTTACATTATGGTATTTAACCAACCTCTCTTGATCATTCTAGATATTTTGAACTCTACCTAACTCTAGACTTTTTTAAACCTTGTTCACATTAGTTCATTTTAGACATTACAAATTAGGTAATTTCAACACGTTATTGGTTGAAGATATTTTTTTTAAAAAACACCCCTGAGTAGAGAACGTTATTGGTCCAAACCCCCTGATTTTAACGGCCTAATACTAAAACCGTTAGTAGAAACGTGGGTATATAAGACTTATATGTTGATTTATACCTAATTAAAAAATTACACCGAGTTTACAACAAAAACTTAACTGTACTTTATTTACATCTGTTAGGTGTACAATACATCTGTCCTTGAAACTCTAAACCTAAGAAAACATCATCTCTTATTATTCTCAATCTTATCTTTCACCACAGCCGATTTCATAGTGTATCAATCTTAGGGTTTGGTAATCTAATCCCGTTAACTAAACCTAAATCTAATCCCGGTAGCTAAACCTTAATAGCAAACCCATATTCATGTTCTTATTCGCAAACCTCCTGCTACACTTTTCTTTCTTCAAGAAACCCTCATCAAATATTTCTACTTATTATCACTCAATTTTTAGTTGTTGAAGTTCGGTGGGTTCTTTCTTTTTTTCAATTTGTATTCATACGATGGTATGATAGCTTGATCGGTGGGTGTTTCTTATGATATTATAGCATGCTATGGTTTAATCTGCTAACCTATTGAATATGGGTATCTTAGTTTAAATGCTATTAAATATTTTCATTCGCATCATATCAACATAATACCCGCAGAAACCAGTATTTGTTGTTTCTAAATTCTTTGAGTTTGTGTTTGCAATTTCACCATTGGTGATCACAATTTTTGTGATGACAACATTCAAAGGAATTAATAACAAAACTGACGGAAACTGGAATGCTTTCTGGTATGGTATCCCCTGATTCATTCTCTTCTTATAGTTTCGTATGCACACCTTTAGCCTCAAGGTCATTCTCTTCTCTGTAAGTTCTTTGCTTATTATTGTTATTATTGACAGGTAATGCATTATGAGAAAGTCTAAACACCTAATGCAAAAATGCTTATGGGACATAAATCAAATTTACCCGTTATTAATTTGCTGCTTTCCGAAGAAGGAAGTAAGGCCGTGTCATCAGATGAGGGTATAGATCCAAATGCTTTTATGTACTTTCATATATTGGCATTCTTTCTATTCACTCTTTTATTGGCATTGTTTTGTTATTAAAGGGTCATCATCTGAATCAAATGTTCTTTTAAGGTTCATATATACAGTAACTTACATTTAATTTTATATTAGAGTTTAATTTTTTTCGAATATTCAATCAAGAAAGAAGTAAAAGTTGTAAATATACATTGTGGCTCCGACATCAGTTTGTTATATATTAGTCTCACTAGGTCTAACATAACACGCAAATATTTAATTTGGTGACGTGGAGTAATTTGACTATATTATAATCATCACAATAATCAGATTAGCTGCTCTGAGAGCAACTACAGTGGTGCGATCATAACCAAAGACCAAAGACCAAAATTTGGGTTTAGTCCGTGTTGCAACGTTACGGCAGAAGACTAAATTTGGTGGAGCGTACGTTATAAGTTCGCTCATTGGTGGAGCGTACATTATAAGTTCGCCCGATCGGGGAGGAGATATAAAACACGAATAAAAAAAAATGGGGCGGAGGTATAAAGCACGCCTGGTGTGGGGCGTGAAGTTTATGCACGCCTGGTGTGGGGGCGAACATTATACGTCCACTCGACTATATTTAGGTTTAGTCTTGGTCCATGACCAAATATAGTCTGGGATTTGGTTTTGGCCTGCATGTTAATCGATAGTCTGTCCCGATGTGTCTCGTTGTTTGACCAAATATTTGGTTATACTTGCTCACTGTGGTTGCTCTGATACCATATAAGTAAGTGCATGGATCTCAAAATTATACTCATCAGAATTGCCTCTTTTGTTCTCGCCCATCCTGCTCTAATACGAATATTATACCAATCAGAATTTCCTCCCATGCTCTAACCTTTCCCGCTCTAATACCGTATTGAATTCAATGAGCCCGAAAAATTCAATGCTCCCATACGAATATTATTCTCTTCTTCTTCTCTCTTTCCTTGACGTTCCTAGCTCGTTTGATTGAAAAATGAGTATTAACCATCAAAATGAGTTGAAAATGGAAGTTACAGAGAGAAGTTCGGCTAGGAATTATGTGAAAAACTTTGTCGAACTAACTGAACCTAATGGAAATGCTGAACATGAAGAGCATTTTGGTTATTTCGCAAAAATAATTCCTAAAGGTTTGGTTACGTCGCAAAAAAATATTTCCCAACCGAACCTTAATAGTCCGGTTAGTTGCACTCTCAACCGAACCCTAATAGTTTGGTTAGTTGGATAAACCATTTCCCAACTGAACTTTAGTTCGGTCCTTTCGCAAAATATTTCCCAACAAAATATCGGTTGATTACGTCGAAAAAAATTTTCCAATCAGAACTAGTTAATTATGTTAAGGGGTAGTTTTAGTTAACCTAATGATACAACTATATTTTATTTTTTGATATATTAGTTTAATTTTTTTTTTATTTAATCTTGCACTAATCACTAATTATGTTAACCTAATGATATAACTAATCATCACACTAATTTAATTGAAATGAATAATTTTAGTATTAATATAAATATTTAGATAAGGGTAACTTAAATTTACTTCTAGCGTCTTATCCAAAATAAAACAATGGTGCAAAAAAATGGTCCCAAAAAAACAGTTCCTTAAATTACCCATACGGTACGTGATTAATCTCAATAGGACGTAGCTTTGTATTTCACCCGATGCGACAAGGCCACGTGACATTCAATGCCATATATACGAACAGATAAAATTCGAAAAGAGTACTGTAAATTAGTTGATTGTTTTTAATATATACAGTATAGTTGTTGCCACCAGGTTGATGGCACAGTGATTCAATTTAGTGATATCTACTGAAAATTATTAGTGTGACGTACGTATGATTACATAAGCCCAATATGATGGTCTCTACTCTCCACTCTGTTCTATGTTTGTTGACTATGAGATCAGATGTCAGGCAGGTAGCTAGCTAGCTATATCAACCTATCGGCTATATGGTGTTAATAAAATTAAAAATGTTAAACAAACCGGGGGCAAAAACAGAGGCAAAACCGGGGTGAGAGAACAAAATGGTGGGTTTTCCCGGGGCCCACCAAAAGTTTTTAGCTACGAACTGTAATAAAATAGTAACGAGGGAAGTTTTTTAATAGCTACGAACTGTACGTATGTCGGATTAAATTAACCAACTGTCAAAAGTACCTATAGTAAATTGTACGCAAGACACCAAGGTAAACGCCGGACAATTAAGTCTGCCTCGTCTAGTCTAGTAATAATACAAAGACTTATGGCTTGTGGGCGCCACTATGGACTTGCCAGATTATCAAAGTCGTTGCTCGATATATTAAATTTGTGGATTCGAGCATAGCGGTGGAATCATTGCTGCTCAGTGAG
This sequence comes from Papaver bracteatum, assembly GCA_023529315.1. Lineage (NCBI taxonomy): Eukaryota > Viridiplantae > Streptophyta > Magnoliopsida > Ranunculales > Papaveraceae > Papaver > Papaver bracteatum. Next base: position 17,642 of record JAJJWX010000088.1, read on the forward strand.
TAAAGATTTTATCTATAGTTATTTTACAACTACTAGGCCTCTTCTATCCCACTACTCAAGATGGGAATAACTCGAACTGCCCCGAAAAATACGTTTAGTATTAACTTGGAGATTTGTGGCGATCACGTTGTGTTACGGTATTCCAATAAAATGGCAAGCTTGGTACGTAACAAGCAACAGATTGGTTGAGTGCAGTTGTGTCTGCTAATACAGCATCTTCACTAGCTTACGGAGCAAGTCGTCGAGCAATGCAGCGATTTACTGCTTTGCTGGAATGTTAGGAGGAGACAGAGGAGTTGAAAAACCTCTCTATAATGGTCGATGATTCCATTTTTACGTTTACCAGGCCCAGCGTAAAGAAGATGTTAAGCCCAGCAATCTTTTTTTTTAACGTATATCAGGTAGGGGTGAGCAACGGACGGACGGTTGCGGATTAGGGGTCACCCGCAACCGAACCGTCAAAGTTGCGGATTTGAAAAATGGAACCGTGACCGGGACAATCACCCACGGATTTATCCTTTGCGGATCAGCGGATTGTACGGGCCGGTTGCGGATTATCCGCGGATTCAATAAAATTTTTTTTTTTTTTTTAATATATGATTAAACATGTGGTTTTGTCGGTGGCGCAATATCAGTCCCTTAAGTCCTCGACATCAGAATAATCTCCGATTCAACTCAAAATTTATCATTGTGATCTAAATTTTCGCGGTGGCGATTAAGAATCTGCATCATAAACAACAATGGCATCATCGTGATCATACTAAATTATAGAAATCAAGCGTTCATTTCCTTTCACCAGGCTTTCCAATCTTACTCTTCTACTCCTAAAGAATTCCCATTTCTTCTCTGAATTCAATCAAATTGAAACTCAAATCAACAGGATGTTTGGAGATAAAAAGGATTATTGAACAAACACTAGCTACAAATACCATATCATACTCAAATCAACATGATATCTTCTCTGAATTCAATCTCTTTTGGGCATCTCTTAGAGTCTGGAATTCACGTTTTGTCAAGAAAGAAAGGCACAAAATTATCGATTATCAATCTAGCAAAAAGGGTTGCCAGCTTTCCCAAAAATGAAAACATGAAGAAAAACTGAGTTGTTACCTTATCATACTGAGCTTTCTTTTGAGTATCTCTTAGCGTCTGGAATTTACATTTCGTCAACAAAGAACTCAAAAAATTATCGATCTCGCAAAAACGGTCACAAGCTTTCCCAGAAATGCAAACTTGAAGTCTTCCCAAGTCCCCCCACTGATTGAATGCAAACTTGAAGTCAACAAAGAACTCACAAAATCCTGTTGATTTGAATCGAAGGAGCTGATTACTCTTCCTCTCGCAAAAAAAATATGATATTAGGTTTGATAAAGATGCTTATATATATAAAACTCAAAATTCCCATACTATCCTTAATAATTTTACTAAATCCCCAAACTGTCCTACGGTTTTCAAATCCCAACCGCAACCGTAACCGCACCGCGTTCGGATTTGAAAGTGCATCTGTGTCCGGTCCATAACTCTTGCGTATTTGGTTTCATCCGCAATTTTGCGGTGAATTTTGAGTTTTATATATATAAGGATCTTTCTTCTCTCAGTTCTATTGAATCAACCATCAATCTCTCACTTCTTTTTCTTTCTTTGATGTTATACTTCCAATTCTCCTTCTTGGTAGCTCTTTCTTCGCAAGATTCCACATCAATCTCATAGCATTTCCTTCCTTCAATCCAATCTCCCTTTATTACTCCAACACCGTTAGGATGTGGAAATTTAATGCACTGGTGGAAAGTCGATGCCACACCTAAAATCCCATGTAGTCAAGGTCGTCCAATTAAGGTGTTATAGGGCGACTCTACATCGACAATACATAACAAAATCTTGGAAGATATTCCCTTTAATAGAATTCGCATTGTGATATCCCCTTAGGCTAATTGGCAGTGCCATTAAAACCATAAATTTTATATGTTGAAGGTATTAGATCCTCATCTCTTCCTCCCATAGTTATAAGGCGGATACGGATGAAATCCGCGGTTAAGGTTTTTCTGCTCAGCCCTAATATCAGGCCCCTTCTTAAGTGTAAAGGGTTTATATCGGAACCTCTCTATAATGCTCGATGATCCAAAAATTAGAAAATCCCTTCTTTCGGCCATTTTTTTCTATTTGGTTATCAAAGAAAGATATTGTAAGGTTAGGTCTTAAGTCCTGTTTGGGATTGTGTTTTTTTCAACCAAAAGCACTTTCTAACAAACTTGTAACAAACTTTTAACCAACAACACTTTGTAGTATTTGGTAAAACATTTTTCAAAGTGCTTTTGGAAGGAAGAACTTTCATTTTAGGCCGTTTTTAAAAACTACTCACCACTTCGTTTTAAAAGATGGAAAACCAGAAGTTGTAGACCCACACAATTCGATTTAATTTATTATTTATTTTAACTTTGTTATTTTATTATAAAGAAAAGTTTTACCCTAAAATATTGTACACTTAACATCATATTTCTAACTTTTATTTTAATTCTCTATTTTTTCATTTTTCATGGTAAAATAGTAAATACAATAATAATTGAAATAATTGGGAGGATGGGAAAAACGTGTGTATAAATGTCATTGTAGTTTCACCGTTCACTAGCGCTAGGCCACGTAACTTCACGCCGGGTCATGCTATCTCCATGGCAGTCACACGTAAAAACAATAAATATCAAGCCAACTGTTCCACACATGGATATGGGTTTGGTGTGCTAGCCTTTTCTACCTTAGGGGATCTCGGAGAAAATGCAATTGCATTTATGAAAAGACCGAGGAACTGCCTTATCAACCAAGATGCCAATCACAAAATAGGTGGTTATTCTTTATTTCATAGACTAGGAATCGTTATTCAAAAAGATATTGGCGCCCATCTCGTCGCTCGGTTGCCTACTATCTCCATGTAACGGCTCTTTCATTGCTTTCGATGGCAATTTCTTTTTTAAATAATAATATTTTTTAAGAAAACCATAATCATGAATATTAAATAATAAAAATATAAGCCCGCCTCCCTGCCATTCATGCGTAAATTAGTCTTTATTTTTCAAATAAAATCCCCTGGTGGCAGTCTTTTATAAGAAAAATAAATATTACTTATATTTTATTAAATATATTGAAAATTTTTGCAGTATAATATTAGGGAAAGAGAAGAGGCAGGGAAAAGAGAAGATATTATTGATCAGAGAGTTCTTAGGTTACATGGATATAATACATGTATATACATGGAGATGGGAAAACCAAAAGACATCTTTTTTGGGCCGCACATCTATGGGCTATAATCCCTACAACACTTCCCCTTGTGCGGTTCAATAAACTTCATATGTAGTGCTTCACATATAGTACTTCGAATGTAGTTCTTCAAATGTCATCCTCTCCTTGATGACTTATGCTGAAATCAATTGCCTCATTAAAACTTTGACAAGGAAAAACCCAGTGGGAGAAAACCTTGGTACAACTCTTCACATGTAATACCTCACATGTTTTCCCGTACTTTACATATAGTTCATCATATGCAATACGATCTTCAAATACCGAAAATTCTAATTTAATTACCTCGTTAAAACCTTTTCAGGAAAATCCAATTGGACAAAACCTGAGCTAAGGAAAAGGAGTAAAATTATTGAGAAGACCTGGAGCAGAATTGGACTTGCATATGTTGTCTCGTTAAAACATTGACAAGGAAAACCCAATGGGACAAAACCTTGACGAAGGGAAAACAGTACAATGCGATAAGTCCACGTTAAATTTACTTCATTGAATTTCACTTCTCTTGTTGCTTCACAACTCAGAAAAACCTTGTGGGAAAAAGGAATAACCTTAGAAAATCGGATTCAAGGTGTTTTTTGTTGTATCGTTAAAAACCTTGCCGAGTAACAAAACCATGTGGGAAAAAGTCACCTCGGTGAAGGAAAATAGCTCAACACACCATTAGATGCTCCCCCAAATGTTAGACAATTTTCTTTACTCTAATGCAGCCAAAAGGAGTTTATCACACTTTACTTTGGTGACTTGAATGTTTATAAGACCATGTTGTTGATTCTGGAAGTTACGTTGCTTAACATACTATCGCGTTTCATTTCTTTGATTCAGATATTTTCAGTAATATCAACGCAATCTTTATGTCTTCAACGTTCAACATACTTGATGTTTTTAGTGTTATCTCGCTAAAAACCTTGTCGAGTAACAAAACCCTTTTGGAAAAACTATTCTCGATCGAAGGGAAAAAGAGCACAACACAACTTCAATTTCAAAGTAAAATATGTCGACATCATATCTTTGGATCCTCCCCCTGATGTCGGCATCTCCCCCTGATTATTTTCAGAGTTATTTCAGACAGTTCCTTTAGTCATGTACTTTTCGAAACTGAATATTGGCAATGACTTGGAAAATAGTCTACCATATCTCCCACTGATTACTTTCTTTGGAGAAGAGATTATTGTTCCTTCATAACCAACATCTTTTGGATTGCACTTTCATTAGCATTCCTTTTAATGTCTTTGTAGGGATAAAATAAATTTATGTCAATGGTTACTTTTAAGTACATGATAACATTCACTATGCCATTCCAATGACGTTGTGTTGGCGTAGAGCTATATCTAGCTAACAAGTTCCCTAAGGATGTAAAATTTAATCGAGTACATTATTATACTAAGTACAACAATGAGTCTATTGTACTTAGATATGGGAATTTCATATCCCAACACATCTTCGTCATATTCCTTTGGACGAAATGGTTACTTACTTACATTTGAACCCCGACTAATCATGGGAGTGCTATAAGGATGCATGTCTTTGTTAAATTTCCTGAAAACTCTAGAGATATGTAAACTGGTGGAATAATATACCACAAGCTCAGTATTCGATCGAGATTTCCCTAGATTTTTCATCTCAAATTCGGATTTTAAATATCTTTTAAGGTCTCTTATTACATCAAGAGTACACATCATGTCTGTAACATTAACATAAATAGCTACAATTCCAAATCAGGAACTTTATTATGAACACACAAGAAAAAATAAATTACTTGTCTATCCCCTCCAAATCAAATAGTCACTTAGACGGGTATACCACTTCTGCCTGATTGCTTCAATCTATAAGTGAACGTTCTATCTAATTGTAAATGTACTATGTGGTTTACAGTTACTTGATTTGGGAAACAAAAGTTTATCAAGCACTTTTGTAAATATCTTTTATCTCTTGATTATTTCAGAGATATGTAACAACCACATACATATGCTTCATTTTAAGTCCTTTTGAAAATTACCAAGCTAACTAAGTAGCGGAACTCTATATCGTTCATTACAAGAGAACAATTCCAGGGCTTTGTGAGAAAACTCAGGTCACAAGGAGATTCTTTGTACTTTAAGACTACTTTATTCTCATTATGCTGTATGAAAAATTAATAATCACTACACCATTTTTCGGGATTAGCAACGGCTGGGTGCAGTTGCAAAAGGGACTTGCAACAGCAGCCAGCCGTTGCGAAACATGGCGTTGCATTTTATTTGCAACAGCTCCTAAGCCGTTGCGAATATTTTTTCGCAACGGTTTTCGGTTCAACCAACTGTTTTTTTCTTTGGATTTGCAACGGTTTCGGCCGTTGCGAATAGGTTTAGCAACAACATGCAGCTGTTGCTATATTCTTGTCGCAACAGCCTCGAGCAGTTGCGAAATTTAGAACCAAAAACACTTAGAACGGCTAATCTTAGCCGGACCCTGTTTTATTATTCTGGTTCTAAACTTAGTAAAAGTTGTTGGTCGTTGCTAAATTTTTGCAACTATTAAAAAAAAATTCAAGTCAATCATCGGATGACCTAGTCAAAAGTTCCCCGGAAAATTTTCAGGCCAAAAATTCACTGAAAGAGACATCAATTGCGCATTGAACAAAGAAAGATACATTAAGTGTGCATTGAACAAAGATGTTATCCATTACTAACAATGTTAGCCGAGTTCAGTTTCTATACCTATAAACATTTCTGTATAATCGAAGCAATGCAACCGCTTTTCTTACAGATCTCCAATGTCCATTGGAGCTGGAGGAGGCACTTCTAGACTCCTGTCCTCCTGCATAGATGCACCACCATCCTGACCAGCTTCTTCTTGCACGGGCGCCTCTTCCCTTATCTATAACAACTCAATAAACTCTTGTATAGCTTTCTAATCCAAAATGTGGAAATCCTCTTCAAGACCAACAACATCAACAATGTATATTGAGCTTGTTAGCTTCTATCCTTGTAAAGTTTCCTTAATTGCAAAGAGTGCATCTTTGAACAGATCATCACGGGTAGAGTTGGCGAAGGACTCAAATTTGCGTTCCAAGTAAGTTTTAGCAGATTGTGAGCGAGCCCCAATAGAAAATGTCTGGTATTTGAAGTAGTTCCCACTTGGGAAAATTTTAGTAGAGGTGTGCTCCTGATTCATCCAACCCTCCAACAAGCAGATCAACACCATATGGACGTTTCCATGACCTCTTGGTGCAAACCTGCAATAAAGAGAATTAATAATACTTAGTTCATTGTCCATAGAGAACCCTGTTATGCAATACTTAACAAGCATAGTTTGTACTCAGTTCATTGTCCATCGTGTAGTTTATCAAAACTAAGAGGAATCAAGCTAATCATATACAACGATCATACTAATATGACTACTATTTCCATATGATAACACATAGATTAAAGAAAATGCAGCCCAACAAAGAAATCTGAAGGTATAAAATAATAGTTGGTCATAAGATATAGGTTCACTACCCTTGCCAAGGGAATGAGGGAAGCATGTCGTATTAGACAACAAACATATTCAAGTACCCTGAGATGTACTTCATTATAAGGTCACTAAACTTAATGTTCATCAGCAAGATTATAGAATGAGAAAAATGATTAGACCTAATGAAGTTCAGGCCAATAACATACAATCAATACCCAATGAAGTTCATTTTCTAAATTTAGGCCAAATACCACAAACAACATTGAGTGCCACACTAAACAACAAATTCTTCCATTTGATTAATATATTCAGGCCAGTAACATATAATAAATACTCAACGAAGTTCAGTTTCCATTTGATGATACGCAAGATATGGAAAGGATGTACCCTGACTCTCAAATGGAAAGCATACTTCCTAGCAAACTTGGTCATGTACTTGTTGCCAACATCATAAATCCTAATGGACAAAGAAAGGGAACTCATCAACTCCTTTATTTTTCATGCCAACATCATAAACCCTAGTCTTTGGGTCAGGTACACCACACGAAAGTACCTTGACTTTGGGTAAGGATTGTTCTTAATGTGCCTCCAACACCTAGCAGGTCCTGCAATATTTAACCAATGCAACAAGTATAAGAAAAAAGACTCAACCCCTGTGTAGTGAAGATAACAGAACTGAAAGCAAACAACCACATTAGATCAGACAAAGGTCATCATCTCCAAGTCACTAAGAAATCACATCTTAACAGACAGGGTTATACAATTAGATTAAAGATATTAATGTGAAGATAACATGATTCTCTTAAAGAATGTGCAACCTAGAATCAGAAAGCAGGGGGCACATTTAAGCTGGTGAACATAGTAACTACTAAAAATTATGGAAACAACACAAATAATAATCGAGTATTGAATTTTTTTCAACACAGATTCTTAATTAGATAACTGTTTCATAATCAGTGAGCAACCACGAACCATTTACCTTATCATATTTGATAAATATAACCACGAGCATAACCCTAACAAGCATAACATGATTCAAGATTTCTTAATCCATCTGATCCTATAGAAACATATTTGTAAATCTAGATCAAAGAACATAATATCAAGCAATAATCACGTGTAAGAATAGAAAAAGGATTTGGGGGGAAATTTACTCCTACCCAAGGCTGATTTCTTCTTCTTCTTCTCTTCCCAGTGGCTGCTGCTACTCTTTCTAGTATGCATTAACTTAATAATGAACACTGGGGCTTAAGTTGATCCCATTCCTCATGCAATTCACTTGTCACCCAGAAATAGTTATCATTACCTCGCAAAAAGGTATAATGAAGGTTAGTATTCACCCATGTAAACATGAAAGCATAAGCATAAAGAAAAGTACATACTAGGTATTGATATTCCCCTCTGATGACCTAGTCAAGAGTTCCCTGCAACATATTCAGGCCAATATGAGGCCTAAACTATAATAATATTCAGGTAATACCCAAGATTAATAGCCAAAAGAACAGAAACATATGTGAATTACCTGGAAAATCTGTTATGGGGGTAGACAGGGATGAAACCGATGAGAGCTCCATGGAGAGGGCCACTTATCTGTACAATGGACAAAAATTTATCTTCACCATACATTAGGTCAGGGATAATTCATGTAAATCAGAAGAATATAACAACACGAAGCATGTTAACTACAAAAGGATGACATGAATCAGTTATAAGAATTACCTCAAGACCAAGATGTGTGGAGATTAATAGAGTCATGTTGTCCCATTAAGCCTTGGTGACTGCGTAGTGGCCAAATATCAAAATCAAGGTTTCATAATGAGGGACAAAAAGTTCTTCTATGTAATAAAGAATTAGATGTACTTCGTGAAGCAAGTGAACAATCAGTTGCGCAAATAAGTGTAGTAACAACATAATTCATCCACTACAAGTAGAAGAAGCATATTTGAATTATGCCTCGTGACTCAAAATATGTCGACATTATTCATAAGACTCAGTTATAATAATTACCCGAGCTACTATGTGAACTTAAACGGTCTCATAGCCTCAAATCGGTTATAACTCATAAAACTTACTTTAAATTGTGAATCTTGAAATCGGTCAAAAGACTTGCTCTAAATTCCGAATCCTGAAATCAGTTATATGACTCACTCTAAGGTCTGAATCATTAAATTCAGTTTTAAGACTTATTCTAAATTTTGAATCTTGAAATAGGTATCCGGATATGGACAGACACACACCTTTGGCCAATATACATGCCCGTGATCATTCCTAGACACATAACATTGTTAAATTTAGTGATAATCCACTACAAGTAGAAGAAGCATCTTGTGGACAAATTAGTTAATAGCTTTTAAGCTACCAGGTTACGGTATATTTAAGATGGAAAATTATATTGAGATAAAACCATGTGAGACAACCAATCGGTTAATAGAATTCACCTTCATACCTGCAACCACAGAAGATACTTGACAAGCCCATGTTGAGAAACATACACTCCTTTTCCATAAGTTAAATCATCCCGACAGTATTGAAGTGAGAATGTGGTTCATCCTACAACATGGTAAGGTTTTCTTTTGCTGATGAAGTGCCTGAGCAAGGTACTAAAACTATAAAACCACAAAACCATTAAACAAGGGTATCCAAGGGTTTTTCTCTTTTTTTATGTGTACTGATGTACTCTACAACAAACAAAAAATCCATAACTGGGTATAAATAGTCAATATACTTCCGCGATGCATGAGAAAGTATATCAAGTTGTCCTTCAGTACACTTCAAGCCCTTTTTTTCTGAATATACCAAGCATTGCAAGAAGTTCAGTAAGATCTTCTTTCATAACAAAAAATTCTTGTATATACCGAGGAGAATGCACAAGTTACGTGAGTTAATGACAGCAACAAGTTCTTCATCACGACCACCAAAAACTATGATGGTAAAGAAAATCACTATAGCTACCGACTTAACATTAAGTCCAGTGGACTCTCACAAGTGACAATCCCACTTCTCCGTAAACAATCTTGTGGCTCATATCCTATATTAGGAATATAAAACCAAAACTAGGGAACATCCAATTACCATCCCTTCCTCTACCACCACCTCCATGATATCCCCCACTAAGACACCCTCCTTGATCTCCTCCTTGGTATCTACCACCACCACCTTCCAAACAATCCACAATACACATGTTTCTTTATTACTAACAAAGCAAAGAAAAGCTTACCGGTTCACTCTGTGTCTCCAAGCAATGTTTGAGATCCTCCCTAACCTTGCCAAGCAATGCTTCCATCAGCCAACAATATTAAAAGATATAAAAGAGCATAGGATAGATTGAACACTTATCTTTGTTGTGCAGTTTGTGGAGTTGAAAGCTAGTCATAGATGCCATTCATAGCATGATTTTTCATGTGTCTACAATAATTGGTTCTGAATAGATAATATTAGGTATAAACCATAAAATTATCCAACTTATCACAAACTTTAGTTCGAAAGAAACTTACTTAGTGCTTGAGTCGTTCTTCTGTTGCCTGTGCTCCCACCATAGTCCAAATGACTTTTTACATTGACCATTCACCTTCCAATGTCTTTCCTAGTCCTTCAACGAGAACGTAACGCTGAAAGTTATACATTGTAACAATAGCCTATCCAATTCATACATTTATCAACAATTAGATATACAAGGATGGAAAACAAATAAACTAATATATCTACCATAACCCATACCAATGAGTTTACCAGGGTAAGCACGCAGTGCTTCAATTTCCGCATATTAGCTCAAGGGATCTGCACCAAACATTATTACATGACCAACATTCCCACTATTTTGAGACCTGTACATAAATGAATGTGCAACTAATAAAGGAAACAATTCAACAATACTATGTAAGACAAAAAAAAAATTTCCTTAATTTCAAATGGATCATAAGCTAGTTTCTTTATTTTACCTAGAGGTTATGTAATTTTGAGATGTCTATGAATTGTCGAGAGTCTTTCATAAATAAGAAGAAAAACTTATGCTCAATATTAACTTTGCATGCCTTCATTCCTGAACATTGTGCACCATCTCAGAAAATTGTCCATAAGCTCTCTCCCCCCTGCAACAAACCAAAGTCCATGACGACATGAACTTATAACAAAGGAACATGGTAGAGTAGTCTTTCAATCAGCTTCTTAAATTAACAGTGTACTGTATTATCGTTTCTCTAATAGATGTTATTTGTCATTCGAATTGCAACAAGAATAAAATTTGAAAATATACACTTTCATACCTTGGTCCACATCACCAAGACAGACAAGCTCCAGGTCTATGATACGACGGAGATCTTCCCCATCAAACTTCACTTGTACACACAGAAGCAGCGAATTCAACTATCTGTGATACAATTTCACAGAAAAATGACAAATTTCAAATGCAAACCACATCTCAAAACCACATTCCACTGATTAAAATTCAAAATCAAAACAAACCCACATCTGAAAACCATATCAATACATAACAAATGCAAACCAATCCTCAGATTCCTCAAAAATACTCAAAAAAAAATCATAAATAAACCTAATACACATCAGATTTACTGAATCTAGCACAAATCAAAACCAAAATCATAAAAATCCGAGATGATTTTCATAGTAAAGTGATTATACCAGTTGAATATTCGAGATAAGTAAAACTGCTTAACCAATTGAATGTTCTTCTTAAATACCCTGTCAACAAACAAAATAAATAATTATGAAAATTATATAAACATCAAGATCGATAAATACTGAAGAGAATCAAGCACGAGAATGATTATGAAAATAGTATAAACATCCAAGATTTTTTTTTTTTTTTTTTTTTTGCAAACCCTAACTTTTCATGTAGAAAATCAAGCACGAGAAAGATCGAAGAGAAAATAGTGGTGGGTATTCAAGAGAAAGATTGAATAACGATATAATCATCAGTGGTAGTGGGATTTTTGAAAGATTTAATGGTGGTGAAAAAGAAGAAGAAGAAAGAGAGACAGTCGAGTGATAGAGGCGAAGACTCGAAGAGGATGTGTTTTCTGTTTCTTTGGGATATTTTAGGTGAGACAATTGATCCACTCGTTTATTTATTTTTTTGATCAAATCCTGACCGTAGAAGGTAGTGTTTCCATTGACTCAATCTCGTTGCACATGTGCAATTCACTAAAACCTTGGTGTTACCTTGCACACGGTTAGGTAGAACATGTGGTATGATCAGCCGTTGCGAATTGCAACATGACTCAAAATTTTCGCAACGGCTGGTAACAGTTACAAATTTCGCAATTGCAGCAAGCAGTTGCTAATTTTTTAGCAGTTGCAAAATCAGTTGCGAATTCGCAACTGCGTAAGAGTTGTTGCGAAATTTAGTTGCTGATCCGGAAAAATGGTGTAGTGAATATATGTCCAATAGGCTTTACACTTGGTTGGTTAGCACTACCACACCAAATACCTGTATATTTTCCAAAGAACTAAGTTCTGCCTGGATTGTGTAAGCCAAATATGCTATTTATTTGAAATTAATCAAAATAACACATGGTTCGATATCATCATGCTCTACTTATGGATCAACTATTTATGGATTATATCATCATTGTGCACGCATGATCCTTTCATCGACTCATGTGCATTCTCATAATCCGTTAGGATTTCATTATTTTCTAGAATCATTTAAAACTTCAGAGCGTCCCCCAGTTTGATTCATGGACATATTCAGAAACAATCTTATGAGATGATTTATGATGATATAAATAAGTTGTGCCTTACTCACCTACTTCCTTTATAGTTGAGGATTGATCGAACCAAGTGGTCTCTCCAACTTCCTTTATGGAGCCACGGCCTCAACTACACTTCCACCAAGTGTAAATGCAACACCTTAGTCTATGGTGTACCCCATACTGAGGATTTCTAACCTTGCAGGAATATTTGCAGCTGGTATGTGTGATCTTGTCACTTTAGCGACATTAGTGTACATTCTGAAAGTTGATTATTCTTTGTTACTTCAGATTTACATTTGTGGAGTACAAGAATCAATATGAGACATAATGGGAACACACCACGACAATTCATGTTGTTCCCTTAGAAAATACTTTTCTTATCTCCCCCTAACGACGGGAAGACTATCTCATTAAAGTGATAACCCGCAAATCTAGCGGTAAGATATCTCCTTCCAAAAGTTTAAAATGCGGAGAATTGTTGGGAACTTATTTCCAACATAACTACTTAACAGTTTTGAAGACCTATCATAGTACGATGTGGAGTCGTAATGTCACATATATAGTGCAACCAAAAATGCATAAGAACACGAATGTCAAGCTTAAATCCAGTTACCAACTGGTGCGCAGAAAAGGTTGACTAATATTGGGTTCTACAAAAATTAAGTAAATATGCGCATAATATTGCATATCCCCAAAGCAATAAAAGGTAGGTTGGTACGCATAACCTATTCCTTAGAAACCATTGGGTATGACATGCTATGTATTGATCTTATTAAACATGCAATATTCATCAAGTCCTTTTGATGTAAATTCTCTAGCATTAACAAGGGTGGTTAGCCTTTGCACTTTGCATTATGTAATTTGTGCTAGGATTTTTCAAATGCAAATTTCTTGGGAATAACTAGTCCAAAATGTCAAAACATTCAACAGATCCATCAGTCACTTTAATGGTCCGCATTCTGCATGAATATTTTTATTAAGTTCACCTTGTTTTCTTTTTAATATGGAATTTTTACCATATGCATCTTAGGATGGTCTCGATCCTGTTTTACTGAAGACTTTGTAAAAATGAGTGATATGCTTTCTTACCTAAAAGCATAATGGGAAGGGGGGTTGTGCATCTAGTAATTTAGAAAACACTTATTGAGAGATATGCCCACACTTTGCATTCTGTTAATCTTTTTCCCATTTTCGTTCACTCAAATAAAGTGATATTTGTATGAGTTCTTTCAAAACAATCATCATGTCACAACCAAAGTTTCTTTATGGTTATGCCCAAAGCCTGTATGAGTCAGTTTCCAACATTTCATCGTCGGAGTCAATATGATTCAATAATCCAAATATTATAGTGAATTAAATTGCACTAGATTGACTCATTAGTTTCTCTAAAATATATTTCCTTCCAAATATATTAGAGACTATAAAAGATGCAATCAATTACATTCTCATCATTTTGATGTTCCGCATGATATCCATTTGCACGGATTACTTGGGAATTTAACAAGGTGTGATTATCTCTTGGTATATCTAGAGATTTTGCTACGTCTTTGTTCTATCTTGAAAGAAAAAAATGAGCATTGTTGCGCTCGATTAGATAGTCAATTGGCGAGGAAAAGTTCTTGTTGACATTAAAGTTGATGTGAAAATTGGTTGTTACTATGATCCACATACACATTATATTTTATATACCAACACCTATGACCAGGTGCATTTCCAACTCTTTTATTTATGATGAGAGCTAGAATTACATTTTAGCTGATCCCATGTTCAATTAATACTTATACTTTGGTATCATTACTGCTGGGTTTTTTTTTTTTTTTTAGTCTCGTGATATATATGTCCCTTTTCACATGTTTTATATGAGTCGGTACGTCTAACCCTCATTACTTTGGGGTTCTTTCCATTTTCAATTTTGCTACATTTAGCTTAATTTGAGAAATTTCTTTATCTCAATAGGCCAAGAGAATCTCACTACACATGTCAACCAATTACTCTAAGTTGAATATATTACTAAAAAATAATTAATTTTCTTGTTGTCATACTTCAACATATACCGGCAGGGCCGGGCCTGATAGGGAAGCAGGTAAAGCCCCACTTGCAGGAAACAAAAGCCCATGGACAACAAAAAGCCTTGTAATGATGAGGAGTTTTCATTAAAAATATTAAAAATATGGACTGAATCATAAGTTATATAAATTTTAAGGGCTTAAAATATAATTTCCAAATACTTTAAGTTTAACTTTGTGAAGAAACGTTTTCAGTTTCTTTTTATCCATTTTTCGTTCACCACTTTCTGTCTCCTTCTTTCCCTTCCCACAGTTCCCACAAGCAGATCGTGTTTTTTTTGCTCTTCTTTTTCTTACAAAATCCATCACAACAATCAACTGAATTGATGCCTAATTGAATGTTTCTATAAGTATAAAACGTATTGATTTTTTTTACCCTAATTTACCCTAATTTTTATGCCCAAATTTATGTTTCTATTGTTAATTAACCTCTTGAAGATTGATGGGTTTCTTTAATTCCTAAGAATTATGATACTGATAATTTTTAATCCGATTAAATAATTTATGCATGAAAACAAGTGATTTTTGGTAGAATTTTTGAATCTTTTAGGTATACTCATATGGATAGATTAAATGTTGACCTTAATGAATGTCAATGTGTGATTGTGTGTGTTCATTCAATATTCACCGATCTTGTTGCTAATTTGTTGCAGGTATGCCTCCACTAAAGAGAAAACAATCCTAGGATCTCAAAATAGAAAGAAGTATAAGAAGAGAGATAAGTTAAAACAATCCCTTGTTGGATCTCTTGATTAATATGTGACTAGAGCTACTCCTGATGAACCCACGTTGGCAGAAGATGTAAATGTGACTCAAGGGAATGTGAATGGTGATATTGCAGGCATTGGCGAGGATGAAAACGTTCTAACAAATATTGGTGGAAACTTAACTGAGGTAAATGGTGATAGTGATGATGCAAATGTTGTTGAAAATAATGATGTGGTTGGAGATGGTGGCAATGTAAGTGAAGCAAATGATAATAGCAACGGGTGTAAATATTAATGAAGATGTATGTGACAGTGAAATGGATGCTAATCATAGTGATACAACTGAGGCTAACATGGAAAATTCGCATGAAGATATTTTGATCCAAAGAATTGGAGTAAAATTGATCAAAACTGATTGATTTTTTAGTGGAGAATGGTTCACTAAGAATTAAAGATTTCAACTTTCCCTGCGGTAAAAATAATAAGCATTTATTTCTCTACCACTTACTACACCCGTAGAATGACGAACATGGAGACGCAAGACAGGAGGTGGCTTGTTTATTCGATTTCTTTAGATAAGGCATTTTTCTTCTGTTGCAAGTTGTTCAATAAGGATGACACTACACAATTATTGAATTAATCTTAGTGGGATACTTCAAAGACAAGATTTTTTTTATTTTTTTTTAAGGGGCAACAAAAACTAAGTTCACTTCGGGACAATTTTTTTTCCAGGAACGACCCTGTATACCGGTTCGTTAGTATTATGGATGAAGTAGAGAAATGAAAATTTTCCGACTCAAATAAAAAAATTGGGAGTTCTTCCACAAAAAAATTGGAATACATGTGATTTTATTTGAACATATGTTTTGAAAACTACTAAAAGATTAATAGTCGAGCAAGTGGATACATTCCACGGAACATTTAAATTTTTGGGAAAATATCAAGTATCTAATAACGGTGCTCAAGTACTTCTAAGCCCCAAATGAATACAATGGAATTGAGTTGGTACAACCAATTGAACAAAAAATAAACATCATTCAACTATAGCCAATATCATATTCAAGAGAACAAAATAATATTAAGACCAAAATTCTTAATGATCAACAATCATAATTTAAATTGAATGTTTATATGATATGGACTTATCTTAAAAGAAAAAAAAACAGAACTAGGCATGTTCTGAATAAAAATAAAAATAAGCCCATTCAATGTAAAAACCCACGTTGCAGTTACATACCTCAATCTTTGGTTCTCACTGTACATGAGCAGGACCGGAACATCCTTAGCCGCGCAAAGCCACAGACCCAAAACTAGGGGAAGGGAAGGGAAGGGATAGCTATGGACTTGGAACGGGACATGGCAGCTCTGGACTTGGAACAGGACAGGGCAGCTCTGGACTTGGAACGGGACATGGAAGATCTGGACCGGGTTATCTCGGAACCGGGACAGGGCGAGTTGGAACCGGGACAGCTTGGATATGACCGGATTTGGACGGGAGCAGGAACTTTCCCTTCAACTCCTTTCCCATATCAGATCCGGATTCTCTAAGGGATTCAAACATACGCACAATGAATTAGAATTATATATTTTAAAATCTTGTCGCTGAATGGATTTAAATAGATATATAGCTTTGTACGAATCAAATCTATAGCTTGTTACCAATCAAATTACTTTTCACCGATGGTTTTATAGATGTGTAACTTGTACAAATCAAATCAATTATCAACCAATCAACACAAATTTCAATCAATCAATCACAACAATCACAAAACAGATGTACCAATCTACTTGTTTATGGGTAAAAATCGTTTCCGCCGATTTCGGTAAATTCGGTAGGTGAGTGAGAAACTAGTTCAAACCCTAAACAAATGTGTTGCACGTGAGCACTTTATAGATTCGAGATATCTATCTGTACAAGTCCGGCCTAAACCAAGAAATGGCCGTTCCAGACTTGCTTCGGTCATAAAGTGGAGGAGAAGGGTTGATTTGGGGAGGGAAGCAAAGAAAGGTGTTGAGACCAGAATAATTCTGGGAGAGTAGTGTCTCGACTTGTATCAGAAAGTGGAGGCTTCAGAAGCTTGCAAGAGATGAAAGCTTTTTGGAGAGCTTGCAAAGTTGCCTTTTCTGAGAGTGTAGTATTTTTCTCCTGACCAAGACTTGTTGTCTGGTGGAAATAGGTAAGACCTATTTATACAAGTCGAGATTGAAACGTACCCTGGCCTCATGAAGGAAGATAGTAAAGGGTGAAATAATGGGAGGAGGTGGTAACCGCATGGTGTTAATGGGTGAAAACGTTTTCACCATTATTTCCTCATTTATTTGACCGCTTTATTCCTTTTCACGCTTTCTTAATGTGAGTCTAGTGTACGCTGCAAGTTGTGACCGCCAAACCAAAACCCTGGAAAGCATACCCCAGTTTGTGTTGATGTCGCAAGTGTTGGTTGCATCTTGAGTGCAAGTGGTGCTGCTAGGGGCGCATGTGGCATGTGCCAATGGCATGTGCCGAATGCCTTTGTTGGGAGTTGCACCTCGAGCGCAAGTGGCAATGCCAGAGCTGCTAGTGGAATGTGTGGCATGTGCCAATGGCATGTGTGGAATGCCTTGTACGTTGAGTGTGAGTGGCAATGCATAGAGCTAATAGGGGCGCGTGTGGCATGTGCGGAATGCCTTGGTAGTAAGTTGGATGGTTTGCGAGTTAGGCTACCGGCGTGCATTAGGGTCATGGCTAGGTGATGAAGCCTACCAGCGAGCGTGTTGGCATGTGCCAATAGCATGCTTGGCCATTAGGGCCGTGGCCTTGGTAGGAAAAGCTACCAGCGAGCGTGTTGGCATGTGCCAATGGCGTGCGTGGCCGTTAGTGCCGTGGCCTTGGTAGGAAAAGCTACCAGCGAGCGTGTTGGCATGTGCCAATGGCGTGCGTGGCCATTAGGGCCGTGGCCTTGGTAGGAAAAGCAACCAGCGAGCATGTTGGCATGTGCCAATGGCTGGCGTGGCCGTTAGGGCCATGTCCTTGGTAGGAAAGCTACCAGCAAGCATGTTGGCATGTGCCAATGGCACGCGTGGCCGTTAGGGCCGTGGCCTTGGTAGGAAAAGCTACCAGCGAGCATGTGGCCGACTCGGCCTAGGTTGCATGGTTTGTAATCCTAGGCGCGGGCGCCATTTTGGCATGGCGTGGCTAGGGCCAAGGAAGAGTGCTTGGCTTGGCGTGACGTGACCAGCGTAGCTAGGGCCAAGGCATAGTGCGTTTGGCATGGCGCAGTTAGCTCGGGCTAAATGTGGATGGCATGATTTTCCATTGGCACGGAGGTGCGGCTATCATGGTTGGCATGATTTGGCGTTTAGCGTGGCTGGCATGATTTTACATTGGCATGGAGGTGCGGCTAGCATGGTTGGCATGCTTTGGCGCGTTTGGCGTGGCTGGCATGATTTTCCATTGGCGCGGAGGTGCGGCTAGCATGGTTGGCATGCTTTGGCGCGTTTGGCGTGGCTGGCATGATTTGCCATTGGCACGGAGGTGCGGCTAGCATGGTTGGCATGCTTTGGCGCGTTTGGCGTGGCTGGCATGATTTTCCATTGGCACGGAGGGGAATTAGGGTTTTGTTCGTTGTAACCCTAATTTGAAAAAAAAATACCCCCTATTAAATACTGGTAACATTAGGTTATTTTAGGGTTTTACGAGTTTACCCTTTGTTTAAAAACCACCATCAACATTAAGTCCCCTGCTTAGCTCGGAACAGGGGCTTTGTTGCGAGGTAAGCATAAGATGGTGACAAACTATCAACAACAAACCATAAAGAGAATTGAGGAGGCTCGTCTAACCTTTTATAAATAGGATTTGGAATCCTTGCCTCTGGCAGTTTTGCACAAATCGGGAGGCTGGCACAATTGGTGGGGCCGGTGCAGCTTGGGCGACGTTGGGAAGTTGGCGTGAGTTGGGAAACTAAGCGTGCTAGCTGGTGGGACCAGCGCAAGGTGTGGAAGCTGTGCGTGCTTGCAGGCGTGACTTGGGCGACTGAGCGTGCTAGATGGTGGGACCGGCGCAAGGTGTGGAAGCTGTGCGTGCTTTCATACGGGACCGATGTAAACAAGGAGGGAGTAGGTGTTTCTACAGATAGCAAAGTTTCCTTATCTCGCTTTCCTTCACGTGCGGATTCAATTAGGGCATTATTCATGCTAAAATCTGGAAGCGTTATGTCCCTCATTGCTTCCTTTCCCCTTTTTAAGATTCCGTATTTATACCCGAAAATAATTGCATCGTCTACTCGTTTGAGAAAAGGTTTCTTCTTGTCGAGTTTCTCCCTTTGTCATGTCGCACAGAGATGAATCATCTCCTAACCAGCCAAGTTCTCCAAGTGAAGGCGTGAGGTCTAATTCTTGTAAATGCACCCCAACCAGGGTTATTCGGGCTAAGAAGATCATACCGGTTTGTTTTCTTATGCTTATATGCTCGTGTTATCCTCTTTTTATATGTCCATAAATATGATAGAACTGGGTCATTTTTTTTTTTGCAGTGTATGATGGGACCCTCCAGGGATGGTTGCGCCTTTAACTCTTCGGAGAAGGATTTCGGACTTGGTGAAGATAGGTCTTCTTCTCTTAAGGAGGCATTGGTTGGGACTGAATCTCCGTTCCACGAAGATAGTGAAATCTTTAAGGACCTCCCTTCCATCTATCCCCACGAAGAACAGGTGCATATTCAGACTTTCTTGGGTTCAGTGAGCATAGATGAGGGGCGAGAGAACAAGGAAGAGTCTTGGCATGTTGAAAGGTTTCAGTGTGGCAAAGCCTTTCCTCGATCCGGGCATGGGGCGGATCAGACTGTTTCTAGGTTGAAATGTCGGAAAAGTGAACGGGTGGTGGTCATGGAGGAGAGCGCCATGATTCTTGACCCTGATGTGGATGAATCAAAAAACTTTCTCCGAAGTGTCGCTGAGAAAACCTTCGAAGGAGCATATGACGGAAACGAGACACCCTCTAAAGTTGATCCCAAAGGTTTCGTTGGTGATACCGGAGGGGTCATGGTGGCGTATGCTGGACCAGTCGCCAGGGAGGACACTATTGCTGCCGTGGTTTCTTCGGGATGGGATGTTGAGGTTTCTGCTGCTAACACCGTTGAATGGAACCTTTGTTTCCCGAGGGATTGCTGGGGAAAATGCTTGAAGATAGTCTTACCCTAGGGGACTTGTACTCCGTCCTTCGAGGGCTAGTTTTTCCCCTTTGTTATTTCTGTTAGCTTCTTTGGTTCCCCTGGTGTCCCTTTGTTTTTTGTAAACTCGTCTTTTCCTTCTTCTTCTTCAATCAACATTTTGATTCATGTATATTTTCTTTTTTTTGACAAAAGGGAAATCCCTAGGGAAAAAATACAAACGGTGTATTCATCCTAGGGAATTACATCTATTAAGAGGAATTGTTAAAGGAAATACTGAAAGGGGAGTGATTGGGAAGTACAGCATTTTAGGGTTTGGATTCCTTGAGCCATAGCGAGTGAACTATCACGCCTTAAGTAGGGTCTATATTGATGAGCTTGGAATATCCTCCCAAAAGGGTATCCGCAACCAGATACAGCTCGCCTTCACCTTCATTGGGCAAATCCATTTTTACTGTCATCCTCCCAACTTGAAACGAGCTTTCCTTAAACACTACATCTCCGATTGAAAACGGGTTCAGACATCGTGTAACCGTTTGAGCCTTGGCTTCGTTGGTTTCAATAGAAGTTTCCAAGCTTCTTGTGAAGTGTTCAAATGGTCCATCTCCCCATTCACATTTTTTGACGGCGTTTGCGCTAGTAATCGCACCGAGTCCCCATGACGGAATGGGAGAAGGAAAAGCTGATTGCAGAAAAGGTTGCTTGGCCAGACTTACTTGCATTTGAAAACCATGAGCTAGCGCCAATGGGTCCTCTCCGGATGTCTGGGTTCCTTCAATAGATCGTTGATGCGATAACCCGTGGGATGATTTGTTGGGAATTCCTTCGGGCGTGGACGTCGTAAGAGGGTGTACATCCAATTTCGCTTTGTTGTCGAGTACCCATAAGCGTCCAAATATCATGTCATGATCTAGTTTTTTGACAATGTGGAACTTGATATGCGTTATAGCGTCTCCTATTTTGATCTCTAGGTTGATATAGCCATGCGCGTTCAAAGTTTCTCCTCTCAAGCTTTTGATCATAGAAGGGGAATAGGTAGCATCTTGTTTTGTAAATCCAGCTTCCTTCAGTGTATTGAAAGTAATGATGTTGTGGTCAGAGGCCGTGTCGATGAGTGTGTCATTAAATTCATTACCTCTTAAACGGGACGTGGTCAGCAGTCCCCAGTTCTCCTTTTTGGATCCGCCTGTTTGGAAAGCTTGGGCCCTTGGTGCGGTTTCCAAGGAGAGAAAAAGTCGTTTTCCGGATACAACACGATTGAGAGCTGCGAAAATATCTTGGCGCTGCACCTTGGAAAGATAGAGAATTTCGCATACATGTTGCATCATGGATTATACAGTCTCGTGCACGGAGTCCCCGGAGGACCCGCATTTTCTTATTGGGAGTGGGTCTCGATGCACTCTTTCGTCTCCTAGTTGGAGTTCTACTGCTTCTATCCTTTCTTTGAAAATATGCTTTAGTCTGTTGCAATCGCTAGTCGAGTAGTGAACGGACCTGTGGTAATGGCAGTACTTGGGGTTCTCCATCTCAGCCTTAGTTGGTGGACATCTGGGAGGTGGCAGTCTGATGACATCTTATTGAACCCAGGCTTCTAGGAGGTCAATCACCTCCTCGATGGGAAACGGGAAATCAAGGGTATTTATTTCGGTCTCACGATGATGCACGGGAGTTTTAGTGATGATCTTCCGTTGCTGGGGTTCCCGTTGCGCCGGCGCTTCACGTTTCGGCTGGTGGCTCGTAGTTGGGGCTTTCCTTTTCCCCATTTCGTTTACTATGTTCACGGAGGATGAGCCGGCATTAAACTGTTTCCTGATGAGGCGTCTACTCCCGCGGGTTTCACGCACGTCTTCGGTTCGAGATGGCCTAGTTCTTTCCAATAATGCTGGTGTTGTTGTTTCAGATCGTCTGGAAGCTTCATGGAGTTCGGAGAACGTTTGGAAACGCAAGTTTTCTAGCATGGAGCGATAGATTGTAACTATACCATTGATGCACGCATTCACCAATTGTTTCTCGGTCACGTTTGGGTCGTGACAGTCGAGTGCTTGAACCCTGAACCTTTTGAAGAAATCATTCGGATGTTCGTTGTCCCACTGGTACATTCTCCCGAGGTCTGAGAAATTAACTTGTTCAGACACGAAGAAGTATTTCTTGTAAAACGCAGTGACCATGCTACTCCAGTTGGGAACGTTGTTTGGTGGGATGTTGTTGTACCATGTATACGCCCTTCCAGTGAGTGATTTTGAGAATTCCCTTAAACGAAGAACGTGATTATATTCATGTTCACCTAGAGATTCCAGGAAACGAGAAACATGCTCACGTGCATTCCCGGTACCATCGTACAGGGTAAATTGAGGAGAAGAGTACCCCCTTGGGAGAGGGATTCTCTGCATTTCGGATGGGTAAGGGGGTTGGTGATGATGCACGTCCGAATCATCATTCTTGATTCGATCGTGGAGGAGTTGTTCCAAATCTTCTCTCGTGACAAAATTGGGTGGCTGATTTCTTTCCAACGGGATTCTAGTGCAAGTTTCCTCATCCATGGAGGCATGCTCCGCCGAGGTGCTGGCGTCGGGGTTGTCAAAGACATTCTTAAATGGCTCTGGAGGGCGCGACTCACGTGGTATTCGTTCTGTCAAGGTCTTGATAAAGATGAGTACCTCCTTCTGCGTCGAAACCATATCCGTCTCGGCTCTGGTGAGCATCTCTTGTCGTTCCATCAAGTCAGCGATGGTGACGTAAGGACGACTTCCTATGGTCCCTCCGGTTTCTCGTCCCATCGGCAGGGTAGTTGGGACCTTGGTCGTGGTCGGAGGCGCCATGCTAGAAGAAGCATTTGGGGTCGTAGCGGCGGCTCTAGCCCTGGTGACCCGTGGTGCGACACCCGAAGAAATATTTTCGTTGCCGTGATTAGAGGGTTGTGCAGAGACACTGGAGGAGGCAGCGGCCCTGGCCCTGGTGATTGGCGGTGTTACACTTGAGGGAGTGAATTTGATGTTGTTGTTGTCAGCCGGTGATGCAACAACGTTATTGGGAGAGACGCTAACATTAGGGATGCGTTATGTGCTGGTGTTCTAGGCATCCGCGCCAGACCTGAGTTCCACCATGTTAGGATTTTTCGTTCGAGAAACAAAACCAGGAGTCGGAGTTGGTATTGTAAATGATAGATCAATCCTCCCGCTGTGGTCGCCAATTGTTTATGGGTAAAAATCGTTTCTGCCGATTTCGGTAAATTCGGTAGGTGAGTGAGAAACTGGTTCAAACCATAAACAAATGTGCTGCACGTGAGCACTTTATAGATTCGAGAGATCAATTTGTACAAGTCCGGCCTAAACCAAGAAATGGACGTTCCAGACTTGCTTCGGTCACAAAGTGGAGGAGAAGGGTTGATTTGGGGAGGGAAGCAAAGAAAGGTGTTGAGACAAGAATAATTCTGGGAGAGTAGTGTCTCGACTTGTATCAGAAAGTGGAGGCTTCAGAAGCTTGCAAGAGATGAAAGCTTTTTGGAGAGCTTGCAAAGTTGCCTTTTCTGAGAGTGTAGTATTTTTCTCCTGATCGAGACTTGTTGTCTGGTGGAAATAGGTAAGATCTATTTATACAAGTCGAGATTGAAACTTACCCTGGCCTCATGAAGGAAGAGAGTAAAGGGTGAAATAATGGGAGGAGGTGGTAACCGCATGGTGTTAATGGGTGAAAACGTTTTCACCATTATTTCCTCATTTATTTGACCGCTTTATTCCTTTTCACGCTTTCTTAATGTGAGCGTAGTGTACGCTGCAAGCTGTGACCTCCAAACCAAAACCCTGGAAATCATCTCCCAGTTTGTGTTGATGTCTCGAGTGTTGGTTGCATCTTGAGTGCAAGTGGTGCTGCTAGGGGAGCATGTGGCATATGCCAATGGCTTTGTTGCGAGTTGCACTTCGAGCGCAAGTGGCAATTCCAGAGCTGCTAGTGGCATGTGTGGCATGTGCCAATGGCATGTGTTGAATGCCTTGTACGTTGAGTGTGAGTGGCAATGCATAGAGCTGCTAGGGGAGCGTGTGGCATGTGCGGAATTCCTTGGTAGTAAGTTGCATGGTTTGCGAGTTAGGCTACCGGTGTGCATTAGGGTCACGGCTAGGTGATGAAGGCTACCAGCGAGCGTGTTGGAATGTGCCAATAGCATGCGTGGCCGTTAGGGCCGTGGCCTTGGTAGGAAAAGCTACCAGCGAGCGTGTTGGCATGTGCCAATGGCATGCGTGGCCGTTAGGGCCGTGGCCTTGGTAGGAAAAGCTACCAGCGAGCGTGTTGGCATGTGCTAATGGCGTGCGTGGCCGTTAGGGCCGTGGCCTTGGTAGGAAAAGCTATCAGCGAGCATGTTGGCATGTACCAATGGCATGTGTGGCCGTTAGGGCCGTGGCCTTGGTAGGAAAAGCTACCAGCGAGCGTGTTGGCATGTGCCAATGGCATGCGTGGCCGTTAGGGTCGTGGCCTTGGTAGGAAAAGCTACCAGCGAGCATTTTTGCATGTGCCAATGGCATGCGTGGCCGTTAGGGCCTTGGCCTTGGTAGGAAAGATACCAGCAAGCATGTTGGCATGTGCCAATGGCACGCGTGGCCGTTAGGGCCGTGGCCTTGGTAGGAAAAGCTACCAGCGATCATGTGGCCGACTCGGCCTAGGTTGCATGGTTTGTAAGCCTAGGCGTGGGCGCCATTTTGGCATGGCGTGGCTAGGGCCAAGGCAGAGTGCTTGGCTTGGCGTGACATGACGTGACTAGCATAGCTAGGGCCATGGCAGAGTGCGTTTTGCATTATAAAGTTAGCTCGGGCTAAATGTGGCTGGCATGATTTGCCATTAGCACGGAGGTGCGGCTATCATGGTTGGCATGCTTTGGCGCGTTTGGCGTGGCTGGCATGATTTTCCATTGGAACGGAGGTGCGGCTAGCATGGTTGGCATGCTTTGGTGCGTTTGGCATGGATGGCATGATTTGCCATTGGCACGGAGGTGCGTCTAGCATGGTTGGCATGCTTTGGCGCGTTTGGCATGTGTGGCATGATTTTCCATTGGCACGGAGGTGCGGCTAGCATGGTTGGCATGCTTTGGCGTGTTTGGCGTGGCTGGCATGATTTGCCATTGGCACGGAGGGGAATTAGGGTTTTGTTCGTTGTAACCCTAATTTGAAAATAAAAATACCCCCTATTAAATACTGACTACATGCATTAAATGTCCTAATAAATGTGTCACTGGTGACATTAGGTTATTTTAGGGTTTTACAAGTTTACCCTTTGTTTAAAAACCACCATCAACACTACTATAAAATGTAACCATTTAATTGATTATGGTATAAAACAGATGCAAATCAATTCTCAGTGATTTGATTCCACGGAGAAAAAAAAATCCAACTTATCTGATTTGACGATTCCAACGTATGTATTTGATAGCAACCCAAAATCAAAATTCATTGTCGCAGGGTTAGACCTCGTGATGATAACGTGTTGCAGTATAATATTAAGGAAAGAGAAGATGCAAGGAAAAGAGAAGATACTATTGATTAGAGAGTTCTTAGGTTACATGGATATAATACATGTATATACATGGAGATGGGAAAACCAAAAAACATATGTTTTGGGCCGCACATCTATGGGCTATAAGCCCTACAACAAAATTTAGAAATATAATTTATCATAATAACTAATCACTGGCACTTTAAAGTCAAAGCATCCCTCTACCAAACAGTATTTACAGTTTGTTAATTGCACAGTGCATTTTCAATTATAGTTTACCAAATTTCATGCCGATTTATTTCCACAACACAAAATAACAACGCATAGCATAGCATAACAAAAAAACACTTTTCTAAAACTGACAACAATACCGAACTATCCTTTATCGTCCTTTTTTTTTTCCCTGAAAAAAGGTAATATTAACACTCACGAGATTGGGGTGAATCCGGTTTAATTAGGGTATACCAAATAAAACAAAATAAGGTCGTTAGGAAGTAAAACTCAATGTCCCTTAGCCACATATTTTCAAAAATGTCAAAAATGCCATTGATTAATTAGCACTAATAGACATGTCTAGCTTAATTAATTTAGTTAGATAATTATTTGAATTAAAATTATTAAATCATGTTTTAGTTAGATAGAACTTATGGATTTTGTTGGAAGATTTTTGAGAGAAAAAAAGAACGTGCAATTGGGGGATACAGCTACAAGACAAAAACGGTGTCCCAATAGCAATTCATGGTTACACACCTAACCAAATATTTTTTTAATTCCTAATCTACCCCTCACTAATCCTAATTAGTGTTTATTAATAATTAGTAAAATTTTAATTATTTGTTGTAAGATTAGAGTGTTTATTTATTTGAATTTGGGTGAGTGTGGAGAGAGTAGGAGGGAAACAAATTTGGGAGGAAAGTTTTATTTGGGGAAAATGGAGCATGATTGTGAACAGAGATTTGCTCTGCTGAATATTTAGTTCAACTACAACAAGAAGCATATCTTTAATCTTCGGTTAATGATAACAACTCACAATTGCAATTTTTTGTGGAACCAACACCCTTGAATGATGATTTTTACGAGCAAGGAGAGTTGTTTGAAGAAGCTACACAAGAAAGTAAACGTGCACAGCATACAAGCATCCCAACAAACATGTAAAGCTGCTGACAGGTTAAAAATTTGATTTTTTTCTTTGAACCCTCCATTATTTAAGATGGAAAACCTTTATACCAGCATTGAAAAAGTACGAATACAATGCCGGAACATATTAACCGGCGTAGTATTCATAGAACGACTATGCCGGTAGAACAATATCCCCCATTTCGAAGCCAAAACCGGCATGTCATTCAAACAAATAACTATGCTGGTACACAACTTACTTTTTACCTACCAAGGAATATTCTAGGGAATACAATACCGGCATGTTTAAATTCAAAGTTTACTATTCCGGTACTGCATGAAAACATACAGGAACCAGACCCTTCTGAAGGTTAATAGCGGCCTACAATACTTAATTAACTTACACGCCGGAACTCTGTACCGGTGTGTAACTAGAGTTTACAACAATGCCAGGACATAGGTCGATAATGCCGGAACATTGTTTTCAATTTCTGTTGTAACTAATATTGATTCAATCCGTAGGTGGTGACATATATTGATCCAACAAATGCAAAGCCTCTTGGTCGGGATACATCAGAATACTATAAAATGCCTATGGTATGTTACCAAACAATACTTTTCACCTAGTGTCTTGACCTTAATAAAGGATTGAACCTTATAATCTCCCGTTGTTGTCCTTGTATAGGGAATAAAAGATCCAAAGAAAGCAATCGCTTGGGATAAAGGGACGACTCTTAAGAACATGTGTGTGTTGGTGAGGAATAACCAACGCAAACCAACTCGTTTTGAGATGGTTAATTTGCTAGAGAAGTGGGCATTACAAGGACAAGAATATCCATAAGATAAAGGGTTATGTATATCTAAAAAAGACTAATAAGGTATACAAGACTCGTATGAGGAAGGATAATTGCCCCTTTAATCTTATATTCCATCTAAATGACATGACCAAGGAATGGGATTGTGCGGTTTGGTTTGGCCGTCATAACCACCGGGATCCGAAAGATTATGTTGGTCACTCCCTAGCTGTGAAGTTAAAAACTCATGAATTGGAGGACGTAAAGAGAATGTCCAAAGCACTAATCAAACCGAGACAAATTCTCAGAGGCTTCAAGGAAAAGGATGAGACCAACGTGTCTTCCCTAAGTACGATTTATAGCGCACAAGAAACTATTATAAGGTTGGAATGGGAAGGGAGGACCGTTATGCAAGAATTTGAGAAGATAGTTTGGGGTCACAACTACACGCGTATCATTAAAAGAGGTCCCGACGATAATCCCCTTTAAATATTCATTTCGCATCCTTTGCTTTCAAAATTGGAAAATACATGATGTGGTGTTCTTTTGATGGATTGCACCTACAGGACAAACAAATATAATATGTCGTTTTTCAACATTGTGGGTCAAACATCGTACAAGGTAACATTCACATTGGCTTGGTGTTTAATGGAAAATGAGAGGGACTATAATTTTCATTGGGCATTATGACAATTGAAATTATTCTTCCGGGAAGATAAACTTCCGAGATCATAACCGATCAATAAGAAGTATTAATGAATGCAATATCCGACATCTTCCCGGACGCACAAAATTTCCTATGTACATATCATATATGTCAAAATGTCATAAAAACTTGCCATGCATTGTTTGAACCCACCAAGGTGGATATTAAGAAGAAAATGATTGTTCAACTTGAGGAAGATGTTCGCAAGAACAAACTATCCCCCGCAGAAGAAGAAGATCAGAGAGGTAAGATAAAAGAGAGGGGGGGACAAAGAACATGTGGAGAATCATAAAAAGTGGTTGGAATTCATAAGATATTGGGAGAAAGTTTATTGGTATCTTGCCGAGGATATTTACGAAAATAGGTTGGACAAGTTTATTGCTGATTGGAACGAGGTTTATCCGACCGCTGTCTGTTATTGTCGGAGTCAATGGTTGGATAAGTTTAAGGAAAAATTTGTGCATGCATGGACAAACCGGTATAGACACTACAATAATGAAGCAACCAGTGTAGCTGAGTACGCTCATAGGAGATTTAAAGATCTCATCCATTCTGGGCAAGGCAATGTGGTTACGGTCACCTAGGAAATGGAGCAATACTTTAAGAGTGATATCGACAGGATCAAGAAGGCTTTTGAGAAAATCTCAATAAAAATCTGACTCAATTCCTTCTCTATGGTAAGTTTCTCTAAGGAATAGAATTCAATGTCTCCCACTGGGCAATAAAACATATGATCAAACAAATAGAATATGAGGTAAACTATGGAAAACTGGGTGATGTGTGTATTTGTCCCGACATGTCTTCATTGGGGACTCCGTGTCATCATATGCTTGTGAAGTATGAAGAAGTGATACCTATTGAAGTTATTGATCCGTTTTGGAAGAAACTATATTTCCCCCCCCCCCCCTACGGAAGATCCCGGACAGTCACCATGGGATATGAACGAAGCAAAGGAATTCTTAGAGGCTTACTCACGTGGAACTTCGGTTAGCCGACAAGTATTTTTGAGCCAACTAAGGCTAATTATATGGCCATGGATAGCCCAAAGTGAAGAGCCAACAAAGAGAGATCCTCCCGGTAGACCACAAACTAAAATGGAAAGGAGAAAACAAAGGAAAGAACTGAAAGCAATGACTCAATGTGAAGAACAACTCGCGGGAACTAAGAAACAAGATCCAACCAGATGTGAGATTTCAGAAGCAAGGTTCGTGGAAGTTTCGGTTGCAAACAAGAGGGTTAGGCCGGCAAAGGAACCGCTATCAAGTCAACAACAAATGATGGATTCCGTATCCACACCAAAATCCGACGTAGCGGAGGTTCCAAAGAAAAGGGGTAGGCCGCCAAAGGTACCAACATCAAGCCACCAAGAACAACAAGGTGAGCATTCCGAAGCCACACCCATAGTCGATGTATCGGAGGTTCCAAAGAAAAGGGGCAGGTCGCCAAAGGTACCAACATTAAACTACCAAGAAAAACAAGATGAGCATTCTTAATCCAGACCCATAGTCGATCTAGCAGAGGTTCCAAGGAAAAGGGGTAGGCCGCAAAATCTACAAACATCAAGTGAAAAAGAATAACAAGGAAACGAGGCGAGGGTGCCAAACAAAAAGGGAAGAACCAATAAGGAACCTACGTCAAGTGAACTACATGAAGGTGAAAATTCTTAAGCCACGCCAAAAAAAAGTGATAGCAAAGGTAAGGGACCCATATCTCGTCAACAAGAACACGATAGTGACAACTCCATATGCACCATCCAAGTTGATGTTTTTTCGATTAAAAAGCCAAGGGGTAGGCTAAGGAAGTATGAACCCCCATCACATACTTAAGACACTGGAATTTTAGAGATTGCAGAGGATGGATTGGATATAATTAAGCAACAAAAGGGTTATATGAAGATGTATAAGGATCGCAAAACAGGTAGGACCATTATAAATTATCATACCAAGATACAGTCTTACATAGACAAACTTCCTGAGGTTATTCACGAGTATATTGTATATACAAATGATGTCGATGGAATGGAAATCGTGGCTGCCGTGACCGAACAATTTGGAATCTTTCAGACGAAGGTTGGTAAAGGGATGACACCATGCCAATATGCTAGAAAGAGTATGGACGAAAAACTTATGAAAAAGAGGATCTTTTATGAGTAATTGGTTGGTGTTGAAGAAGGGTTTGATGATATGTACGCTCAAGTGTTAGGTCCCGAAAGGAGATGAAGTTCCTTCCTTCTCAATATTGGACGAGAATGCCACTTTGTGGGCATCTTGTGGCGGGTACATTTAATTGTGTTGTTCATTATTTAACCCCAACCGTAGAAGTAACATTTACACCAAAGTGGAAAAAATGCGAAGGATCCCTTAATAAGAGAAGAGTTGTTTTGGCATTCGTGAACGGTAATTATTTCATTATTCTAAAACTTAAGGAAAATTGACCACTGCCACATATTTGTGGCATGATGAAAAACAAGGATCTAGTTCCCAATGTCTAAAAGGGATGGATGGAAATGTATGAGGAGAATCACAAATTTTGGGATGCGTTGGATCTATCAAAAAAACCTCTCCAAGAGAAGAAGATTCCACTTCATACGTGTGGAGGTGATGATGAGTAATTTGGATACATGTGGTTCACAAATACTCAAAATTTAGTTTTTTGGAAGTGTGAATTGTAAACATTAAACAATATTTTGATACCTATGCCGGAATTTTTTATGTTTCATCACTACCATGCCGGTATTTCAGTGCCGGCTTAGAAGTTAATTGTATACACGGTGCCGGTAGTAAGGAATAACATCTAGTAAATTGAGTCAATATGCCAACATTTAATTTTGAAAAAAAAACCATGCCGGTAGTCTGACCAAAAAATATTGTACCTGCAAATTTTTCACTGCCGGTATGTTATCCAAATAAAAATCACTACAAGAAAAGCGGCCTTTGACAACACGGAAAAACCGTTGTCGAAATGGTATGACAACGATTTTTCAGACGTTGTTGTATGGGGGGGTTGTTAAAAGTTTCTTCACTTCAATAACGGTTATTCTCCATTGCAGGAAACGTTGTAATACATGACCCAACGACAACAACTTTGTTCCATTGTGAGATGTTATCTCAACAATGATGACAAAACGTTGTCAAAATATTTTTAGATTTAAAAAAAAAACAAAACAAATCACAATATATCAAATAACAAATTTATGTATATAAATGTAATTCACTTCTTTACATTAAATCAATATTCATAATTGATCACAAATAAAAGACAAGGTCAAGAATATTCAAAAGACGATCACTCAAGCAAGGGACAATCGGAACCTGGGAGCCTTATCTAAGGTCTTGGTTTCGAACTCACCAGAAGTATCAAGATGGACTTAAGTTTGAGCTCGTGTAGCATGAGAGCATCAAGCTTCCGTACATACATAAGAAGGCATGCTCTCACTTAAAGTTGAGAAACTCACTAGTGCCCAGAAACTCTGGAATCACTTTGTCATTGACCTTTTCCATACGCCTCTTATTAGCATCCTTTTCTAATTTGTGCCGGCATTTGCAAGAAACCTGCAATCTCATGGATACCCTTTTAAAGTATTTACTGCAGAAATCGAGTTCATTGACATATCCTTTGATACCTCGAAGAGAAATCCTGCATATCAATCTTCCACTACATCTGCTAAATGAAATTCATCCATATGTACCACAAGCATGTGGAGAAACAAGAAACTATCCTGAAATGTTCAAACAAGAGAAAATACAAGCATTAGAATCATAAATTCATGACATAGTTGCATTCTCCTTACCCAGTATGCATTCCACATAACACATGAAGGAAAAAAAGCCATCACTCGCACTAACCGCTGGGTCACCAGTTAAACGAACTTGTTTTCGATAGTCATGCAACCGAAGTAGAGACCACAGTAAACAATAATTCCAACACAAGAAATGTTGAATCAATGGCAAAGCCCAATGACACCATTAGATTTGATAACTATTTTTTATGTATACATCAACCAAACCATTTAACTATATTTCTCCTCCCTTCTTTGCGTCCTTGACATCATTAGCAAGACAGGTTCTGGAATAGTCAGAGATTAGGCAAAGAAATGATCAAAATTAAGAGGGAAGACAAAGAGAAGTGAAGAAGAACCAGGAATACCTCCAGATACCAAGTTACCATATAACTATTTCCATTAACCTTCCATTCTTGAAACTAAAGAGCCTCTTGAAGTTATCCTTGAATGCAAAGTTCAAGGCATGATAACAGATTTTAAAACATGTTAGAGATCAAGCTATGCCAAATTCCAGAATATTGAGAATAGATATAAAGTTAAATTAACTAACAAACGAGTCGAGATATGATCCAACCTGAGTAAGGAAATAACATATGAGATTGGATGTGTTTCCTCCCCATAATGATCCAAACCCTTCTTCCTTGATTGTTCGTCCAAAATACTCCAATTCCCTTGCAGGGTTTAGTAAGACGGCAAGACTTGATCATCTCATCCTGGTTCTGGATCAAAATCTTCACATGGCTCAACTAGAGACACTTCCCATAATAAAATCAATAACAAAACTAGCCAAACCTTTCTCATCAGGTTCTTGTACAAATACAGGTGATGCACATGAGTTACCAAAGACAAATATTGGCTAACACGTATGTCTCGAATGCCCTATCAGTGTTTCCGTAAGGATAACGTTTTTGTTACATCGATTGAGAATTCGAAGAACCATTAATGAACCAACACCCTGCGAAAACTTCTTGAGAAACTAATTCTCCAAGATTACATGAACTATATGGACAATAGGTTATAGAATTAGTATAACAAACACAATTCAATAAAATATGAAATTTCGACTTCATTAGCTATCAATATACATAAACTACTTATGTTATCATCTCACCATACATTGTTATTTTATGAGCAAAAACATTGAATTTCCCTACATCAAACACATGTACAATTATTTGAATAAATTGAGGATAAATTTAAATTACGCCATTTAGTTGAAAATCAATACCAGATTTGAATTTCATCATTACTCTGCCATTGACCTTATATAGTAAGTTTCCATTTCAAAATTCACCGTATACCACAACACCAACAAATTTCGAAGCTATCTAAGAGTCCAAGGTATGTATCCTGCAAATCTATCCAAGGAATGAGATAAATTCGCTGCATTTAAATGACTATCCGGAACCAATCGAGCCAAACACTTGGATAGAAGTTCAGGACCCATGTTCATAGCATTAGCTAAAGACCCTCATAAATATAAAGACATGTATAAGTTTTATTTCATGGGGACTGAGAAAAAAGGACTTCGAAAACCTATTGCTATTTCTCTGTAAACATACATTGGTGTCTCTATGCATAACAATGTTTATATACATGCCCCAGTCATAGATTAGTAGCACAACCAAAATTCGATAAAAAAAAACAAACTGATTCAGTTTCATGATTCAAATAATAGATAAAAACTTCACATTTAAACTGGGAAAATCGACGTATATGAATCTAATAAAAAAAAATCGGATTCAACTCAACCCTAGATTTAGCTTGATCAAGGAAAATATCAAATTATTAAGTACGAGTATCAACAAACATAAATTCACCTTCTCCCATGTTAACCGTGAGCTTGCATCTTCAATCATTACAGAAACAAGCATCATTTGTTAGCTTTGTACACGAATACTTAATGGGAGATTTATCCTCCAGCCTCAGTGATACGAGCCTAAAGAAAACATAAATACAAATCAATATTTGGATATATATCAATAAACTTCGAACAGAAAAGAGTAAATATCATATAAAGAGGTAATTTCAAAAACTAACCTCATTGATTTTTCGAATGACTTCAGATCTAATTTCAAAAGCATCATTTGTACTTGATAAAATCAGTATCAAAACTAAAATCATACCAAATAGTCCAACTTAAGTTATAAATTGTAGAGGATCCTAAATCACTTTATAAGATGTAAGATGTGGGTGAAGAAATTTCCCCATAGAGACCACCAAATAGCGGCTGAAGTCCATGACATCTAGTGGAGTCCACTTGTGCAGAAGAAGGTGCAGTAGGATAAACACGAGTAGTTTCAGCAAGTGCCCCTAAATCTGCATTTACAATTATTTTTTTTTAATATAGATTCGTTTTCCCAACAAAAGTTAGATCCAAGTATATCCTAATAATAGAGAACCTAAGACACGTTAGCAAGATAACAGCCTAAGAATCCTGATAAACATCCTGGGAGAAACTAAGCTTTGAAAAATTCTTCCTCCTCCTGCACATAAAAGGGCCCTTGCGAACAACTTTATTTTCGAACTTCAAAAACACCTTTGGGGATTGAAAGGAGAACCAAGACATGACATGTACAGTTCTATATGTTAATAATGATATACCTCTTTTATTTTTATGTAATGCACAAGAACAATGTGCTCGAACTGCCTGAAACCAACAACATTGAAATGAACGGATGAGATATGTGCAACAAATTCCAAATTACTACCAATAAAAACAAAATATTGAGCAAGAAAAGAAAAACTGAATCACTCATACAATAGTTGCCATATTTAAGTCAAAGCCCAGAAGAATTCGCATTAATTATAACATAGCAGTGAGTTAGAAATAAAACATAGCATTACGTTAGAAATAGAGGAAAACAAAATGAATTATACAGAGAAAATATACAAATTAGAACTCCACTTCATCAGGATAAATGGTAGGTCGTATGCACTGCCTAAAAGAAATAATAAATAAATAAAAATTCCAGTGCAAGAACTACTCACAGTGTTAACATCCATTTTTTTTTAGTGTCTCTCTTACTGCAGGGAACATCTCTTATAAGCTAGGTTCGGCCTTTAGCTTAGCGCTTTCTTCACCTTTTCCTGGATCATATGTATTAAATGAGATGATTCAAAGATAGCCATGCACCTTTGTTTTAAATATATTCAATTGCATCTTAACAAAGTATTCAACATTTCACTGAAACAAATGAAATCTAGGATAGAAAAAGTAAATCCAGGTTATCTTTAGTCTTTCTAATGTCAGGTATAAAGTTGTTAATAAGACGGGTGAGCCTATGTATGGGTGTCACTTTTTGAAATTTACTACTGGAGTTTAATCTCATGACAATGTTATAAGGTTTGACAAGTTTTGAGGTGGTCTTACTCATCGTAATTTAAGGAAGATGGTTGGTTACTGTAAGGTCTAACCTAGTTATACCATCATCACCAGCGCTTTCTCAAGCTCTTTCAGTTCCCTATCCAAGGAAACAAAACACCTTCGATTAAGTTAAGAAATATAAGTTGTTCTAACAACTAGATAAACATCAACACCAACTCAAATATATGCTTCTTATACCATGAAACAAAATAAAAATCTAAGTGATTGATTAAGGTAAGGGAAGAAATGTTACCAGAAGTGACCAAACTTCTATTAGATTACATCCTCTTATGAGTTTTACTTCTAGGCTTATACTTCTTGGCTTGTTTAGCTACCTTTGGATTTTGTCCTGTAACTTTTCACTAAGAGCTAAAGATACATAAACCTTACCTGCAACAAAATCACAAACAACTAGTTATTAGATTAACAAGCACACAAACACACAAACTCAAAATCAAAAAATGGTGATAAAACTGAAAGAATGATTGAAATTGAAATTGAAAGTGACTAAAATTAAAATCACAAACGGCCAGTTATCAGTTTACCTGAATATCTTAAACAGAAGACCTATCTTAAATTGGAGGTGTCTGAAATTAAAATAAAAAACAAAAATGTTAGGGTTTACAACTGACATTGAAATTTAATGAAATTTTAATTAGGGTTTGTAGTTGAAATACTGATACTTACTCAAAAGATTCATAAAATCAGAAACAAAGTTTCACTTAAAACTCCTCATCATCATAGTTTTCTACAAGGAGACGCACAACAAACTATGAAAGTAAGGTTTCAGATGAAAATCAAAAATTCAACCTCGATCTATCCAAACTCGGCTTTTTTTTTTACCTCAATATAACTAGAAATACAAAAATGGGAATGAAGATATCAAGTACCAAAATATTCTCCTCAATGAAAACAGATTCAATTACATCGAACTAATTAAAATTAGTTCAAAACCCCTAATTATACCAAAATCAAAAATGGAAAATTGGTTTAGATATGGTTTTGGTAGGAGTTAATATAGAGATGGAAGAGTTGCATATGTTGAGTCGAAGATCTACACAAGAATAAATTGGTTTCAAATTGAAACAAAATCATGGATTGTGAATACGAAGATAAAAAGGGAGACGAGAGTGAGACGCGGATATAATAACAAGAGCTTGTTTATCTCTGTGCGTAAGTATAGATAATATGTGTTGGAATCTCGAAAAAATATCAACCTGATCTAAGGGTCTTGATTTTAAATAAGTGTGTACGTCATGTGTGGCTTATTAGGAATTAACCTCCTATAGACAACACATGGTATTCAACAACGGCTTTGAGACTAAAATGTTGTCATATGGTCATTTGTAGACAACGTTTCGCAAAACATTGTCATATATCCGTTGTCAATGGTCATGTTTCTTGTAGTGATCCATGCCGAAATTCTATTTTTTGTTGTTGGAAGATTTAGAGTGCCGGCGCCGTTTATCTCTACTAAACATTGCCGGAAACCTAATACACACTTCTTAAATCATGTGTTATTGGCGCGTTCAAAGAACATTCAAACTCGGTGAAAGGGTTAACTTGACACTGGTTTGTCAACATAATAAATATAATAACAAATCTAGATTTTATTAAAAAACAAACTCCAAAGTTAAGAGATTCCAAACCGAAAACAAGTTAAATATAAGCCAACTCTACAAGGATTTTAGCAAGACACACTAATTGTTCAACATATAAACATAAACATACATAGACATATACCCATTGTTCAAGACATAAACATAAACAGACATAAACCAATACCACATTGTTCAAGACATAAACATAAACAAATATAAACCAATACCACATTGTTCAAGACACAAACATAAACATACATAAACAAAACCACATTATTTAAGAGACAAACATAAAAAGACATAAACCAAACCACATTGTTTAAGAAACACAAAATCACTCGGTCCTTGGATTCTTGTGTACCCTCTTCTTCTTTTCTTCCCACAATTATTTTGCCTCCGAATCTTCAATGGTGTCTATCTTTTGCTCGATTTTCTGCATTTATTTCTGGGTCAACATCTCTCTTTTCTTGTTATTTTTCTTAAAGAACTTTCCCAAATTTCCGAGCCTTTGACTCTGTTGTCATATTATTAAACATGTTGTTAGTATTTAGCCCTATATAAGTTTATAGATGTATAATAAATAAATAGGAAATTAAAATGACGTACGTACCAACAAAGTAAGGATCTTAGTCAGTCCGGGTATAGTAAGTTCATCCACAATTATGGATGGATGTGCTGCTTGTGGAAGAACTTCTATGATATCTGGGCATACAATATAAGGATGTGAGTACTTCTGATAACCTTTGAGAAACGTTGGTTCTGTCTCATAACCATTTTCCGCCAATTCCCAACCAACCCTATAAAAAACAAGTCCATGTTCTACCCTCTTACTCCAATGTTCCAGAATTGGACTTGGGTTGTAAACTACCACAGTATTGTTCGCATTTGCTCGACATTGAGGAAAGTCATGAGAGAATTTCAGATAAGATGTATCCGTAAGAACTTTCTTCTTGTAACCAAGATGGCGGATCACACGGTGAGGGTTATGCATAACAAATGCTTTTATATGAAATAATGGTCCGTTGTAAAATGAAACATTATCATGCCTTTCAAAGTGAACTCCTCTGGCATTCCTATACGGGTCAAACACAACATCTTGGACAGCCATGGAGTCCAAATCCAATCTCATTGCGAATAACTGTTTTCTGTTATTGGGATTTGGGTGAGCGTTGAAGATGTATTTCTGATTTAGACGCTGATGATCTTCATAATAAGGAAAAGTCATCAATCCTTTATACTCTTTGAAAAACTCCGTGAAGTGTTTATAAGCCCATACATATGCCAATGAAATGTATAAGAAAAAAAATTACTAACAAAATAATTGGAAACAAACCAAAATAATGACATTTATGGCACAAAAAGTTCCAAAATAACTAGTTCACTATACCTGAATTAAAGTAAGAGACCAATTAAATTGACGAGGATTGGCCTTAGAACTTCTACGCATTTATGGAAAAAAGTATCCTAAGAAAGCAGTTCCCAAGGAATACTCATGCATACTAGTAAAGGGATCCAAGTATTGAAGGAGACTCAGATGAACCCTATTACCATTAGCGTCAGGGAATATAACAGAGCCCAAGATATGCAACTGATAAGCATTGGCATTTTGGTGAACTTGTTCGGGATTCAATTCTTTGTCCTTTGTTCCCCCAAACAATCGAAGGATATTGACGAATATGACAGTCTTTGTGTTGGAACATGATGTCTTGTACATATTTGCCATAGTCGTATCCTTGTCCCACCCTAACAACTTTTTAGTCAGTTCAAAGATCTTGTCCCATCCTAGTTCTTGATACTCATCTCCTATCTTAACGGCTTTCCCCATAACCTCTAGACCTATTATCCTTTGGACATATTCAGGGATAATGGTCATCTCTCCAAATGGAAAATGCATGGTATCAGTTTCAGCAAAAAACCTCTCCAAAAAGCAGTTTCCCGTGACGGGATCAGTGGCCATATAATTTTCAATCGCGGGATACAACCCAGATGCTTTGATAATTACTCCAACTTGGGGACACTGTAACTCCAGAGGCCATGCTTCACTTGATTGATGGAGGCTAACACAGAAGGATTTCTTTTGGTCCTATAAAAACATAACAAACTAAATTAATTTCACTTGATGACAGATAAATAATATAATAACAGGATACAAAGGTCTTACATAAGTCTGAAATATCCAACGAGCCCAAGAGTTCTTGTATCCAAATAAGAGTTGGGGGTTGAGTGGTTCACCCCACTGTTTACCATCAGTGCGGTTTGGAATCATGTCATACATTATAGGATGATGGGCTGGCCATCCCTTTTCCTTTTTGTTAAGGGCTTCAACTCCGACATCGGGTTTTTCTAACCCAGGTGCTTGTGAGGATGACCCACCTGGTCTTCCTGGTTCAGGAAATTTTTGCTACATCTCATCATCATCACTGCTGGTTGTTTACCATGTACGCTCCCAAATGACGACCTAAGCACGATCTGGATCAGAACGACTACGTCGAGCCCTAGATGACTTGTGTTTTCGTTTTTCAACAAATTTTCCCTTTCCTTTATCTGTGGCTTCTTCTCTAGACCTGCCTCTCAGTATTTCAACCGAGTTATATACAGAAAATCAGCATAAATCGTTAATAAAACTAACTACCGGTAGAGATGCCTGCGTAGAAAAAAATTAAAATATCACACCGGTGTTGTATAATTTCATACAGTGAATTAACAAAGTAAGGGAACACAAACCGGCACGAGTCATAAATATATCGACACTGCCGGCATTACTTCCGGTATTTTAAAGAAAAGTTTTCTATGCTGGTAATGGAGGAATTTGTTATAGAATTTTTAAACAAAAGAACCAAATAAACACCGCATGGCATTGATCATAAATATAAAGCCTGTACTCATATACCGTCCTGGTATTCAAAAGATATTCATATTCCGTCAGATACATGCAATAAAAAAGGGTTACAAGATATACAATTTGGGCTGGTATTTTACTTGTATTTCAATTGACTAAATTGTAATTTCGATATTTTATTTTAGAGTAGTCGAAGTACCAAACAAGCCAATTTCAATTTGTGTTTTCTAGTATTGGATAAACCATTAAAATATTTCAATTCAACGTATACATCACTTACCGCATCAAATTTGTTACTTGAGACTCACCAACAGACTCCTCACTCACTTCTTGTGCTTTTGATTTCGATTTACCACCATCATCAATAGATTCTCCAGGATTGGGTTTTTCACGAGGTTTGCGACGACCCATTATTCTTGGCATCAAAGATGAAACAAACAGGGAGATTGGATAGAAAGATAGATGGAATAGTTTCCATTCTATAACTTCCACTTAAATAAAATTAAGGATTTTGTAACTGTAAAATGGTATTAAGGAATTTGTAACTGTCAAATAAGTGGGATAAAGGAGTTTATAACCGTCTCCCAAGTGGAATTAAGGAGTTTGTAACTGGCCCATAACTTGAGTTTGTAACCGTCATAATATCGGTATGGAAAATGGCACAATACAGTGCCGGTATTCTAATAATTTGTTTTAATTGTACCCTATAGTGTATCGGCGTTAAACTTTTATTTTAATCTACGCGGTATTATGACCATGAGTTTAAGTTGAGTCCAAAGGTTTAAGCAAAAAAACTGGCCCAAACTGAAGCTAATTAACACTAAACACTTGAACAAGAACGTTACACATAAAATAAAATAACTGAATCTAATTGCAACTAACATCATTTTTCAGAACGAGATTCCAAAAACA
Source organism: Papaver bracteatum (assembly GCA_023529315.1). NCBI lineage: Eukaryota > Viridiplantae > Streptophyta > Magnoliopsida > Ranunculales > Papaveraceae > Papaver > Papaver bracteatum. The sequence goes on from JAJJWX010000088.1 coordinate 58,592, forward strand.
AAGCGGCTTCGAAATGCCTAAAAGGCTATTTTCTCCACTCCAAATATGCAAACTGAGCTTGATACCTAATTCCTCTGTATCTTGCGAGAAACTCGTTGAATTTGCGACATAGTTTTATGAGGGAAATTGTTCGATTCCCTACAAAGACATGGGCGTAATCCATTTTAAGTTTCTTGCACTTACCATCCACCAAGCTCAGCATATAAGGATCATCTGAAAATAGACCCCAAAAAATGTTTAAAGGGCGGTGATCTTCCGGGAGATCCGATATGATATAGTAATTTTTAATCCATTGGGTTTCTTCCTCAACGTCATCTTCTATCTTCGCTTGTTTTACATGTTCGAATATTTCCTTTGTTTCTTTGCGATATTTTTCTTCTTTTGCTTCTCTTATTTTTCTATTTTCCTTTTAAGTATCTCTTATTCCATGGCGGAAATACACTTTGTGGTGCTTTCCTTCCTTTTAATTTTTTCTTATATAATGGAAATTGAGTTGGTGGTGGATGATGATTGATTACCTATCGGAGTCGATAGTTTGTTCTTCTTAAGTTTTTATTTTTCTAGGACAATGATGAAATTTTTAGTTGATGATGGATTAGCCATTAGAGATATGTGTTGGAGATTTTATTATTATTTTATTATTTTATAGGCACAAGTTTAATGAGAGTATCAATTACTTTAAACAGATGAATACACAACGGCTATTTTCCACTTTATTGTACCGGCATTGCTGGTGTAAAAGGTTTATGGTGTATGGTTTGAAAAATTAGCTGTTGGTTATTGAATGTTAGTTCCCGGCATAAAACTATGGTTCAAACTTTTTACTGCACTAAATACCGGCATGTACGTAGATAATAACTCTAAGCCGGCACCATATACCGCCTAAAAAGCATCCAAGAGTTCAATGCCGAAATGAGGTTTTTTGTACCAGAAAACAATAACAAAATTGACACTCCATCCCGGCATAGAGTAATACACTATATTTTGCTCCGAGATTGATACACCATTCTAATATGCTAGCATATTATACCACAACCATAATTTTTTCCGAATGTAATCCTTGTCGACGGAACAACAAATGGACTTAGCATGTGTATCAAGCCTTTGAACCCCAAGGCGGCCCTAGTGGATGAGTTATAGTCTCGTGAGGGTTTACATAGAGGTCTACCCACAAAACTTATACAAAAACTTTTAAAGCAATCAATCTTCCTCCTCCGAAGACGATACAACATACAAGTAGTCCAGGTTATCCTCCGGGATTATTTCTACCATGAAGCGATAGCTTGCATCGAACGTGAATGCTTCCCCCTTTTCGTCCAAGTAACGCGCTTTGACGACTTCATGCTACACAAACATAACACAAACTTACTTAGTTGGTGGTGTTAAGTAGGAAGATCAAACTTATGTATAATGAACCAAAAAAATACTTACAAATTGTTCAATGGACAAGTTAAATTTAGGGGCATTGAAAATCGATTTTTGGATAGCTAAACCAAGTATCGCATTTTCGATGACTTGGTGCCTATCATGAATTTTTTCAACACTTCTTCCTTTTGGATAACAAACTCTTGCCTATATTTTTTGAATACCTTACCCCAAAAGGTTATAGAATCCACCCTTATGGATGACTTCCTTCTAACTCGAGTTTTCACGTACCAAGATTTGGTGATTGCCAAATCTTAATTTGAATCAAATGATGCCATTGCTTTGTATTTAGAGGAATTTGGATTGCTAGAAAGAGTATATAATAATATTACCTTTGGATAGTATATGGAACCAGGTGTGTGTTGTTTTGTAGGGAGAACGTGTGTATTTATAGGATTGTGCCAAAATCTGGCCGTTATTGTACTCAATCAATGAAGTTTTACTTTTAAAAAATTAAAATTTAAACAAGCCGGTATTGTAATTCGGATACCAACACGCTGTAACCACATACCGTAATTGTATCCCCATTTAAAATAATGTCGGAAATGGTTTAGTGTACCCAGAAATATAAAGTTTTGACACAGTATCCCGGCATAGAAATGTATAAAATTTGAGTGCCGACACTAAATACCGGCGCTAAAGTAATTTAACGTTCTGTGCCATAACTTTATTTTATTTCAGATGTAATCCTTGTCGACGGAACAATGAATACACTTAGCATGTGCATCAAGCCTTTAAACCAGTTAGTAAGCCCAGTGGACGAGTTATAGTCTTGGGGTTTACATATAGATCTACCCACAAAACCTTACCAAAAACCACGATAAAAACCTAACCAAAAAGCACTAAACCTATCAATCCTGTTAAGAAGAATCCGTCTACGATTCACCCAGCTGATGGTACTCCGTGACTTTGGTTACCATGTGGTTGACATTTTCGTCAAACATGAATGATTCCCCCTTTTCCTGTAAGAAACACGCTTTCATGGCGACATGCTACAAAAATAACACACAAACTTAGTTTGTTACATAAAAGTTGAAAAAAGTGGATTTTTTCAAATTAATCGTAAAGATACTTACGAGTTGTTGAGGGTACAATCTATATTGGTTAGCGTGCACGATATGGTATTTTATTTTTAAATACTCAACCACCGTACCCAGGATGATGTTGTGTCGTTGCGATTTGTTGAGCAGTTCTTCCTTTCGGATTCCCATAATCGTGAGTAAATTTGTTAAAAATATTCAACCACATTGAATCCATGGTACTGATATCTATTGTTGAAGGACGAGTTTTGGCATACCATGCTTGGGTGATTGCTAAATCTTCCTCGGAGTCAAATGATACCATTTGTTGTATGTGGGATTAGGTTCTATACTAATCTATGTATAGATAACACTTATGGGGTTTAGGGTTTCGTAAGTTTAGAGTCTCAGGGATATAGAAACGAACACACGAGTTTTGGGCTATTAGGTCCAAGTATTTGCTCTCTATATATAGAGAAAAATCTCAATGGATAATTATTTTGAAATCACCAGTGCCGGCTTAGATATAATATTGATAATGTACGTCGGTACATACTTACGACATTCATAACAATTAAACGTCTATGCCGGTATCTTATTTTCTTTCAGATTCTGTGGACTATGTATATGATACCGGCGTAGTTTTAACAAGACTATAGTACACCGATAGTAAATACCGACAAATAATGTTTTTGTGCGACCATGCTGGTACTTGTGAATTAAAAAATAAAACCGCTGGTTTTTTGAAAAATAAGACCTTTGGGGCTTCAATCTATATAAAACCCCCCTTTCCTTTGTTGAAATGTACACAAAGCACCCACCAAATACTAAATATCATTCTCTTAAGAAACCAAGGCGCTAAAAATAGGTCAATCTAAGCACGGTTCTAGGATCACAAGCGATAGGAGATTCATCAACAATCTCTACCTGCAAAGTAAGTAGATTAAACATTACTAAGGATGAATTGGACATTTATAATCTTCTATGCGAGGAAAAATCACTAATATAATCTTCTCTTACAGAGCCATCTTGGAAGCCTCCAAATTTTCAAGTCACCTTCTCATCTTGGATTCCAGACAATGTTTTCGAAGATATTTGTCAAAGGCTCAAAGGCTCCGTAATTGTTGAAAAGGGGTGGAAGTAGATTATGAGATCATCTTTAACTAAAATTACTCCATTACATGTTTTTTAGTATGTCTTAATTTAAAGTTTCAAATCTAATGTAATAGATTACCTAGGAATGAAATAAAAGAGCATTCGGAAAAACTATCGGAATAATCTAAGTTCCAATTTCAGTACCGGCATTGTAGTTTTAACCAAATCAATGCCGGTTTTCTGGAAAATCTATCCAACTTTACCAGAATTAGATTTCCGGCATAGGTTCAATCAATAATTCAATGTTGGTACCTATGGTCTAAAGAAAACTTAAACAGAACATGCATTCCGGTGGAAATCTAAACATGTTCAACATAAACAAACAATTGGATTGTTCTTAAAAGTACTTAATCCGGCTATGTATCAGGGTACCAAAAGAGAGTTAGTCCAAAAACAAGTTGGAAATTATTTAAAACGTAACAACCAAAGAAACACAACTAAGGAGTTAATCACTTGGTCTTTTGCTTCTTCTGCACCGGCACCTTCCTTGTTTCCCCGAACAAATCTTTTGCACTTGGATATTCAATTTTATCAAGCAATTCCTCGACTTCCTTCATTTCTTCAAGGGATAGCGCCTTTCCTTTCTCGTACTTGCAACCAAACATCTTCTTCATCTTTCCAAGACGATGCCACTGGTTTCATACATCCAACACATAATTAGTATATAAATGCTACTATAAGAGTATGTGTGCATTAAACGACTAAGGAATTAACAATACTCACTAGCAATCCAAGAGTCTTATTAAGTTTGGCCATTGTAGGTGGTGCCTCTGTATGAGTTGGAACCTGAGGGTTTTCTGTGGTGGAACTCCCCCGTCATTAGGGCGCACGACAAAAGGATGTGACCATTCCATGTAATCATTAATGTATGAGGGATCATCTTCATCATCGTTGTTAACAACCTCCCAATTACTGATATCTACCAAACGACTTGGTTCCATATCCCTCCAACGTGTTGGTTCTGGAACTGGATCATACACTACCCGCAACTTTGAGGGACTTGTCATGGAATCACCCAAATCAAGAATGTACCTTGAAGTAGAGACTTTCTTGAATCTTGGTAATTGCTTATATCCAAGTTGCCTCATCACACGTCGAGGATCATCCATAACGTATCCCTTTGGGTGGAACAACGGTCCATTGTATAATGCAACGTTCGGATACGTCAAAATTTGGTGGTTTTATCTAGCCTCCTTGTAAGGGTCAACCACAACGTGTTTGGTGGTCATCGTATCCAAAGCCACTCTCATATCTATTAGTCTACCATTTTTACCGGGCTCGAAGTATTATTGATCTGGTATCTCTTAGCTCTAGGCGCATCAGGTTCAGGAAGGTTTATAATCTTTAAAGAGGGGTATTCCTTGAACAATGTTGGGAAGTATTCATAAGCCCACACCTATACCAATGTGGCATGATACATATAAGAATCATTTAATTTTGTTTCTGAGTTCATAAAAAGGGTATATGTGATCAATATACATAAGAACTTGACTTTAAAAATAAAATTACCTGAAGCAGAGTGAAATTCCCAACAAATTGGTTTGTACCATCCTTAGAGGCCCTTCTCATCTCTGTCATCAAATGTTCCATTACGACAGTGCCCCAAAAATAGGTAAAGACATCTTCCAACGGATCTAAGTATTGAAGGAGGCTTGTACTAACACTGTTCCCACCAGTGTCATGGAGTACCTTAGTGCCCAAGGTGATTAAAAGGTATGAGCAGCGGATGTATAACGAATCTGTGCAGGGTCTCATACATCATTCAAACTTCTTTGCTGCATTTTTTCAAACTTCTTTGCTGCATTTTTTCAAACTTCTTCTTAAGCAGTGTCAGATTGATTGTCTTTGTCGTACTAGACTTTGATACATAAAAGCTTTCCTCAGAAGTTTTGTAGTCCCAACACAACAGCTTGTTAGTCAAAGCGTGCAACTTCGACCATTCTAGGTCCAGATAATTATTTCCTTCTGCTATTAATTTTCCGATAACATTCAAGTATAAAATGTTATGAGCATCATCCTGGATCAAAGTCATCTCCCCAAATGGGAATTACATGGTATCAGTTTCTCCATGATACCTTTCGACGAGGAAATTGACTTTCACAACATCACACTTCACATAATTTTCAACCAAAGCATATAGACCAAAATATCTTACTAATGTTTGGACATCTTCACATTCCAAAGACAAATCCCAATCGGACGCAGCTTGGTTTCGACAAACACGAACATCCTTCTTGTGATCCCACAATTTGGAGATAGTACGGTTAAAAGAATTTATATAAATACACAAGAATACATATGCACAAGATTAAAAAAATTCTTACATAGGTTTGATAGATAGTAAGAGCCCACGAGTGCTTGTAGACAAATAGAATTCTCGTATCTTAAGCTTCACCCCAAATTCTACCACGATCAAGGTCAGGAATCATGTCATCAACATGAGGAAGGTGGGAACCTTTAACTTTGACTTTTCTCTTTCCTTTGGATTTTCCTTCTGTGGTTTGTTGACTAGGCCCACCCACTTCGCTTTGGCTTTCTACTTGACTTGGATGAACCTCATTATCTTCCTCCTCACTTTCCTCTTCTTTTTTCTCTTCGTGCTCAACTATTGTAGTAGGTTAATTGATCACAAGTCGAATACGGTCACCACCACTCTCCCAATTTATCCCTCTAGACTCAGCCCCCAAACGCTTTTTGCGACCTTCATCTTTCCCGCGTGGAGGAAGAGTCTGAGGAGTATCAAGACCGTCCCTCCTTCTCTTAGGGACAACATCTTTATTGTTTCTTTTCTTAGCTTCCTTGGCTTTTGACCTATACCATAAGCACACGAAATGAATGTAAGACATCTCATATTAGTACTGGAAAAGGCTTACTTAAACAAACCACGTCGGTACACATCTCCCGGCATAGCATTTTAGTAAATATTTCCTACCGGTACAATGTTCCGGCGGTTACCATTAACTACCGATAATGCCGGTAGTCATATGTAATTATCATGGATACAAAAAATAACTACCGACACTCTATAAATATATCAATTACAAGCCATAATGTAGTAGCGACATACAATGACAAATTCATAAATGTTCCTGTAAGTTTAATTTCACTACCGAAATATACGAACTATCAATAAGGAATGGCAACCTAAAACCGACATAGTATTCAACACAATTGATATGCCGGTACATAATATTAAGTTTCAGTGTTTGGAAACGGCATTGCATTCATGCTAACATTTAATCAGTAACTTAATACCGACACTGCATTCATTATAGATTGAATGCCGCAACTCAAAACCGGCATAGTATTCATACACACTTTAATGCCGGAACCTACTGAAACTCGAATGTTTCGTTTAGGTTTCGCGATTCTAACCTAAACCCAATGCTATAAATCACTCATAATGGAGTTTAAAATCACTTACCTTCTCACATAAGCCATCTTTGCGAGCGGTTGGTTGTCCGAGAGCGTTGCTTCTTCTTCTTCTTGCTCTTGAGCAATCTTAGCAAATCTTTGTTTTAATTTTTCTTCACTAATCGATTTTGAGTTCGATGGGGCATTTGGTTTCTTTCGTGGTGTCGTTTTTATGATTCGGCTAAGTTAATCGGCGAAGAGATTTTTGAATTGACGAAGAACGGATGAAGAATAAGATTTTTTTTTTTTTTTTGAAACCTAACCCTAAGAGTGCCGGTAGTGGAGTGCAAATGGGGGATATAATTAAGGTTTGGTTTTTGATTTTAATGTTTTAGGGGAAAGGGTATAACAGTCTTTTCATAAAGAATTATAATTAATAAAAGGGTATTTTAGTACTTTCATATCAATTGGTTACCCCTTAGCAATTGGTTGGGGGAAGTAATCAGTATCCCCCAATTGCTTCTTCTTCAAAAAAAAAAAAAAGCTTTGATGGAACTTAAGGAAGATTTTGGATTTGCATTTTTTCTTTCTCATTGAACTTATGGAAGATTTTCTGTTTGAATTGAACTTATGAAAAAAAAAAAAAAAAAAAAAACGAAAATCACATGATTAAATGAGCCGATGACCCAAAAAGAAAATTAAAAAAATCCTCTACGATGACAATTCAACACCAAAAAGTAGAGTTATCCGGACCCTTTTAAGTAACGGTTACACGTATTCGTCTGAAATTGTCAATGTAAGGTACAGCGACAGTTGTCAAATGTCACCTATGCTCAACGTCGCAATTAAAAAGTTGTCACTTTTCATGTTCTCTGGTTTGGTATTGATGTGAAAATCCACTTCTTTAAAATGGATTCCAAAATCAATTACCATTTGCTCTGAATTAAAAAGTTACAGAGATACAACTTGCACCACCAATGCGCACATGATGCATGCCAACTCCCAAGCCAAAGTCCCTAGTTGGCATTCATTGAACGATTTCTTACAGTCCTCCAAATTTTGGAAAAAATACAGTGAAATTGCAGTACAAGTAAAAGAAGATCACAGGACAAGATTACAGTGCAAGAATATATACTCACCATGTCAAAGAATCCTAAAAATATGTAACATAAAATGAAATGACTACTGCCATATACATTAGGTAATGAAATAGGCTTGCAGGCTCAAGGGGACCGACTGCTTTGTTGCTTGTAGTCGGCGCTGTGACTGCTGTCAACCCACAATTTAGAACTCCATCAGGTATCTGTTTGATCTTGTCAACAGCAACAGCAAATATAACACCCATACCCATGTGCAAATGAGGTTCAATGTGACAATGAAATGGCCAAACACCTGGATTATCAGCAATGAATCTTATGGCTGTCCATCCATAAGGGAAAACAACTACAGTATTTCTCAATGGTGGGTTCACCAAATTCAAATTTTTCTCATCATTTTCTTCTGAAAATTTCCCATCTCCATAACCCAAGACCCAAAAATCATGTCCGTGTAAATGCCAAGGATGAAATTCACTCACACTTTCTCCCAATACATTAGCATTTTGGAGAATGACATCAACAATTTCCATGTGTCTAAAATTATATACACCATTTCCATATGTCGAATTTGGGTTGGCAGGTGGTTTCATTATATCATACGTAGACGGGAAAGTGTCTGGTGGTGTCGTGGCATTGAAACCATTTTTCAATCCAAACTTGAGTGAACCTAGGTAAGGTGTTGGTGGTAGAACTAACGATATATTGTTTATAGACCATTTGACATAGCCATCAATCTTGGTTTGGGTATTTAAGAGAAAGATCCTACGGTCATGAAGAACCGGAGGTGTCGGTATTGCTGATGGGTGAGGAAAATCTCCGTTCAATTGTAATCCCAATACCGTGTTGGTGAAGTTTTTACTTTGAAGTAGATCATCCCATGCAGGAGAAAGAGGAGGTGGAAAAGAAGGCATTACATTAACAGCAGAAATTGTCTTGTAGTTCAAGATTGTTAGTGCTGGTAGAGGAAGAGGAGGTTTTCTACCTCTTTGACTTACAGAAATCCAGTAGTTCATGGATGGATCTTGATCTGTGTTAATAATAACGGAATACGATTCACCTGAATAAATGTCGAGGTTGTCAATCACTCTCGGTTGAAGGTAATTTCCGTCAGCTTCCACCAATATCATCTGGTGATTCTGAACACAAATAAACACATAACATGTTAAAGCCTGTCGTTCCAACTAAAAACTATTCCGCAAATGGGGAGATTTATTCTTACACCAAAGGTATAGTTGAGTTTCTTACCCCGATGACCAAATTGAGAGAGGCAAGTGAAGTAGTGCTTGCAATCCTAACTCTAATAAGCTTATTTGGTTCGACGGCTAGAACGTCCGGTTTGCATTGGTCAGATGACAGACCATCAAAATTGCAAGCATTAGCTGTGTTATCAAATATGGCAGCAATGGAACAATTGAATTGTCCTCTCCCGTTGATCAAAATAGTCTGGAACAATAATTATACATAATAAGATCGATCACTAACAAACTGGTTTTGTAAATTAGCAAGGGATGAATGTAGCTGATGTTCACATATATATACCTGTGGCTCACCGATCCAGCGGAAGGGATTGGATGTCAAAGCAACTTCTTGATCGTGAGCGCTTTGGTGCCACCAATCACTTAATAATATGTTCAATTCACCATGATAACCGAATGGTTCTTCCTTGCCATCTTCGACGTCAACGATTAAAGATCCGTATAACCCAGCTGCTCTTTGCATTTCGTAGTGTCCGTGGTAGAAATATGTCCCCGCCTTAACAAAGTAATTAGAAAAACAAGTTAACAATTTGAGTTATCGTACACCATAGACGTTGCAGATATGTTTGACAGTTTGAGTAAGTATCTTTGACAAAGAATAAAATGAATACCTTGTCAACTATGAACTTGTACTCAAAAGTCGCCCCTGGATTGATGGCACACTGAGACACAGATGCAGTTCCATCTGCCCATGGTGTATCTAGCTGTCTGATGCCATGCCAGTGAATGACAAGACCTTCCTTAGTGTTAAGCTTGTTGCTGAGATTAACAACAATGGTGTCACCAGCTTTTGCCCTTATTTCTGGACCAGGAAATTGACCATTTATACCTATAACAGCATTTTTGACACAATCTGGTGCCCATTTCATATATGCAACTTCCCAATTGTACGTCTTTACTTCCGCAGCATCAACCTCGAAAATATTGGTAAGAAACAACTTAAGACTATCACAAGAAAATTAATTGACGGTGATCTTCTTAAGATGATTAAACCACCCATAGCTCTCATTTGAAAGATTTAAAAAACTCTTTCTCTCATTCAAATGTATGGGTCGTTTTGTTGAAGGTGGTGTTGCTGGTAGAGATGTCTCTGTCTCTATATAGATATGAATATTCATAGTCAAACTATTCAAGTAAAATTTAAAACGAAAGTAAACGCTTGAAGCTTAGAAAATAAACTCACCAACTATATATAGTTGTTGCCCATGCATTTCTTTTTGTGGTTGATGGAAGTTGAACAAGTTATTTAGTATTAAAGAAAGTGCATTATAGAGGGTGTATCAAAGATAAAAAGAAGAGTACTTATTAGATAGAACTTTTAATATAAAGTGGAACCAATAATATCTCAATGAATTAGCAAATGTACATACAAAGTGCTGGACGTTCAGCAAAGTCAATTTGAAACAAGGAAATAGACATGTATTCGTGGAGCTCGACCTCTTTCAGTAGATGGTTTATATAATGTCCCTTGATTAAGGCGAATAGC
>JAJJWX010000090.1:0-19632 GCA_023529315.1 Papaver bracteatum
CATTCCTTAGCCAAATATCTTTACAGTGTAGCACTATCTTTTTGCTTCACTGTCCCTGCAGGGTCATGTCATTCTCGACACTTAACAGTCTATACAGTATACCGCTATTATGGCTTCGCAATGCGCCATTACGGAGGAACACTGACTTGGCATGCAACTCCGTAACGCGTCATCATTATGCGTCACTTGCAGCACCATAATAGTAACCATGGTGAAAGGGGATCAACAGTCGTTGTTGATCCACAAGACATAAGTTATGGTCAATCTTATCAGCAGCAACAAACTACATCTCTTCTTTCAGACAATGCTCCGGTAATGCATATTCCATCTGCTAAGCCACCTCAAAGTACACAACAAAGAGATATTACTCCATCTACTATAGGTAAATAAATATCAGCAACAATTTCCTCCTTTACCTAAACCTCTTAATCCTTATTTAAAGTTTAGAGGAGACAAGTGTAATAAGTGCAACCAAATTGGCCATACTTCTAGTGACTGCCACAAATTGCATGCTTATTTTAATGAAACTCAAGAAGATACACAAGAAGACGATGCTCTGGAGGATGAAGAAATTAATTATCTACATGAACATGAGTCTTATGATGCAGATTTTCTTGGTGATGTTCGACCTGTATTAATTACTGAGTCGTGTATTACACAAAGACATAATATTTTCAAGTTTAATTGTGTTATTGAAGAGAAATTTTGTAGCATGATGATAGATAGTGGGAGTACAAAAAATTATGTTTCTGTAAGATTAGTTGAGAAACTTGGTTTGCATGTTACTGTACATCCACATCCTTACTCAGTTGGTTGGATAAATAGTACTTCAACACAACAAATCACTCATCAGTGTTTGGTAAAATTCTCTTTCCCTAGATATGAAGATTCTTCTCTATGTGATGTTATTAACATGAGTGCTGCAAGCTAACTTTTGGGAAGACCATGGAAATATCACATCCGTGCTATTTATAACTGCTATGAGAATACTTATACTTTTGTTCATGAAGGTTTTACTAAAGTTTTGTGGCCTCTATAATCTCCTACTTCAGTCAAAGAGCCAACAGATAAGAAGATTACGACTTTAGTTGCTACCATTGTTCATTCTTTAAAACAAACTCATTCTCTGAGTTCTCATGAAGTTGCTAGGCCAATGGTGGAGATTCCAGACAAGGTACAACCTTTACTATCTTCTTTTGGTGAATTATTTCCTGATGATTTACCAAATATTTTACCTCCCCTGAGGGATTTACAACATCAAATTGACTTTATACCTATTCCTAATCAACCTTACTATAGGTTAAGCCCTAAAGAGCATGAGATATTACAAGGACAGGTTGATGAGTTGTTACAAAAAGGTTTGATTAGGCTAAGAAAAAGTCCTTGTGCTAGTCCATCCTTTTTAGTAGACAAGAAAGATGGTGGACATCGTATGTGTATAGACTGTAGAGCTTTGAATAGAGTTATTGTACCCTATAGGTTTCTTATACCAAGAATTGATGACATGATTGATATGATTTCTGGTGATAAAGTGTTTACAAAGATTTATTTACGTAGTGGTTATCATCAAATACGTATTCGAGAAGGTGATGGATGGAAAACATCTTTCAAAACAAAAAAAGGGTTATATGAGTGGTTAGTCATGCCTTTTGGTTTATCTAATGCTCCTAGCATTTTTATACGTCTCATGAACCAAATTTTGCAACCTTTTCTTGGAAAATTTGTCATAGTATATTTTGATGACATCTTAATATTTAGCAACGATGAGGAATAACATCTTACACATTCATCTCAAGTTTTCAAGGCACTTCAAGACAATGTTTTGTATGTGAACTTAAATAAGTGCACATTCTTTACAAACATAGTCACTTTCTTGGGTTATGTTGTGTCAGATACTGGTATTTCAGTAGATGATTCTAAGATTAAGGCAATTGTAGAATAGCATACTCTAACTTCCATACATGAAGTACGCAGTTTTCATGGATTAGCTTCTTTCTATAGAAGATTTGTGAAGAATTTTAAAACTATTGTAGCTGGTTTAACAGATTGTTTGAAGCGTGATACTTTTGAATGGACTGAAGAAGAAGATAAAAGCTTTAATCTACTCAAGGAAAAGTTTTGTAGCGCTCATGTTCTTGTCATGCCAAATTTGATAAACCTTTTGAGATCCATTGTGATGCTTCTATTGTTGGTATAGGTGTTGTTTTATCTCAAGAAGGACATCCAGTTGCATACGATAGTGAAAAAAATTTAGATATATGGAAGAATTGGTCTACTTATGAGTTAGAATTAATTGCACTTGTTCAAGCTCTTAAGAACTGGCATCTTTATCTTATTCATAATGAGTTTGTTTGTTAATACTGATAATTAGGCTTTTAATTTTTTTTGAAAACATCAGTTAAGGTAAATAGAATGCATGATAGGTGGTTATCTACTATCAATCAGTACATCTTTTCTATCAAACATCATAGTGGAAAACTTAATCAAGTAGCTGATACTTTGAGTAGAAGAGCCCATCTTCTTGTCACTCTCAAACATGAGAGTTTAGCTTTTGATTTCTTAAAATATTTGTATAGTGAAGACCAAAGATTTTCAGAAATTCTGGGAAAAGTGTGGTTCTTCAACATGCAGTGTTGATGATTATCTCATTCAAGATGATTTTATATTTAAAAGAAATCGTTTATGTATACAACAATGTTCTTTACGTCTACATTTGATCCAAGAATCACATGGCAGTGGCCTTGGAGGAAATTTTGGACGTGAAAAAACCATTGCTTTGGTTGAGGAACGTTATTTTTGTCCTTCACTTAAAAGAGATGGTCAGAAGTACGTACAAAAGTGCATGGTTTGCCAGCAGTCTAAGGGGATTATTCAAAGCACGTGTTTATATACTTCTCTTCCTATTCAAGATGCTCCATGGGTGGATATTAACATGGATTATGTGCTTGGATTACCACGTACTTCCAGGGGAAATGATTACATTATGGTTGTTGATCGTTACTCAAAAATGGCTCACTTCATAGCCTGTAAGAAAACAACATATGCTTCCAACATTGCTTACTAATTTTTCAGAGAAGTGGTACGTTTGCATGGAATTCCCAAGACAATTACTTCTGATCGAGACACTAAGTTTTTGAGCTACTTCTTGAAGTCTTTCTGTATGCGTTTAGGAACTAAACTTCAGTATAGTACAACTACTCATCCCCAAATAGATGGACAAACTGAAGTAGTCAATCATTCTTTAAGCAATCTGATTATAGCCAAGATTATTGGAGGAAATGAGAAGCAATGGGATAATCTACTTCCAAATATGGAATTTTCTTTTAACACTTCAGTTAATCGATTTACAGGTAAGACACCTTTTGAGATTGTTTATTTTAAAGTTCATAACCATATTTTGGATTTGGTAGTGCTTCCAAAGCTACGAAAATCAAATGCTAAAGCAGATAACTTGCTTGATAAAGCTTCACTAATTCATAAGGAAGTAAAGGCAAAGCTTACATATTCTAATAACAAGTACAAGGAAGATGCAAATCAACATAGAAGACTTAAGACCTTTGGTGAAGGGTGAAAAAGCGGGGGTCTAAGAACACCACCCAATATTTAGATTAGCAATTTGTATGGACAACTCCGAGTTGTTTTCTAGATAATCAACTAGACAGTTAGACTCAATCAATAGAAAATACTCAAGGAGTTATTACCTCAATCTCTCGATTTGATTTACTCAAGCAAATATGATTCGCAGGTCTAATCAAAGAGAGATAACTTGGATGGTACCAAAGACCAATATCCAATTGTCAATCAATTTAAATCAATAACCAAAATGGTCGGATATTCTAATTGATTGAACAACGCATAACCTGTATTATTTCAATTATATAAAAATATAATGCGGAAAAGAAATAACACAAACACCAGAAATTTTGTTAACGAGGAAACCACAAATATAGAAAAACCCCGGGACCTAGTCCAGATTAAATATACATTGTATTAAGCCACTACAGACATTAGCCTACTCCAAATTAACTTCGATCTAGACTTTAGTTGAACCCAAACCAATCTCACACTGATCCAAGGTATAGTTATGCCCACGCCTCTAATCCCAACAGGATACTGCACACTTGATTCCCTTATCTAATCTCACCCACAACCAAGAGTTGCTACGACCCAAAGTTGAAGACTTTGATAAACAAATCTGTCTCCATGAGAAAAATATCTGAGTAATAGATAAATTCGTCTCCCATGAATAAACCTACAAGTTTTATTCCGTATTTTGATAAATCAAGGTGAACAAGAACCAATCGATAAAACAAGACTTATATTCCCGAAGAACAACTCAGTTTCATCAATCACCTCACAATAAACTTAATCGACGTAGCGAAGAAGATTATTGAGGAATCACAAACAATGAGACGAAGATGTTTGTGACTACATTTATATTGCCTATCGGAGATAGAAATCTCAAGCCAATTATTACAATTGTACTCGTACGATAGAAAGAGCAAGATCAGATCACATAACTACAAGAAAAGTAGTATCGGTCTGGCTTCACAATCCCAATGAAGTTTTTAAGTCATTAACCCGAATTTAGAGAGAAAACTCAAGGGTTAATGGAGATCGACTCTAGCTTAGAGAAAAATAGTATCACACAAGAAAGGTGTGTGGGGATTAGTTTTTCCAATAGCTAGAGTTCTCCTTATATAGTCTTTCAAATTAGGGTTTGCAATCAATTTTAGCTTGCTAACAAAGCATTCAATATTCACCATTAGATGAAAACCTGATTAGATACAAGCTAATATCTCTCAACCGTTAGATCGATTGCAAACATTGATTTGAAAGACTATATAAGGGAGAACTCTAGCAACTGGGAAACCTAATCACCGCACATTCTGTGTGATACTAGTTTTCTAGATCTAGAGTCGATTATCCTTTAACCTTTGGTTTTCTTCTTCTAAAACCAGGTTAACGACTTAAATACTTCATTGGGATTGTGAAGCCACACCGATACTACTTTTCTTGTAGTTGTGTGATCTGATCTTATTGATTCTATCGTACGAGTACAATTGTAATAATTGGCTTGAGAATTTTATCTCCGATAGGTAAGATAAAAGTAGTCACAAACATCTTCGTCTCATTGTTTGTGATTCCTCAATAATCTTCTTCGCTACGTCGATTAAGTTATTGTGAGGTGATTGATGAAACTGAGTTGTTCTTCGGGAATATAAGTCTGGTTTTATTGATTGGTTCCTATTCACCTTGATTTATCAAAATACGGAACAAAACTTGTAGGTTTATTCGTGGGAAACGAATTTATCTATTACCTGTAGACTTTTCTGTATGAGACATATTTGTTTATTAAATTCTTCGACTTTGGGTCGTAGCAACTCTTGGTTGTGGGTGAGATCAGCTAAGGAAATCAAGTGCCCAGTATCCTGCTGGGATCAGAGGCATAAGAGCATAATTGTACCTTGGAACAGTGTGAGATTGGTTGGGGTTCAACTACAGTCCAGACCGAAGTTAATTTGGAGTAGTCTAGTGTCTGTAGAGGCTTAATATAGTGTATGTTTAATCTGGACTAGGTCCCGGGGTTTTTCTGCATTTGAGATTTCCTCGTTAACAAAATTTTTAGTGTCTGTGTTATTTCTTTTCCGCATTATATTTTTATATAATTGAAATAATACAGGTTGTGCGTTGTTCAATCAATTAGAATATCCGACCATTTTGGTTGTTGATTTAAATTGATTGACACTTGGATATTGGTCTTTGGTACCATCCAAGTTATCTATCTTTAATTAGACTTGTGAATCATATTTTCTTGAGTAAATCAAATCGAGAGATTGAGATAATAACTCCTTGAGTATTTTCTATTGATTGAGTCTAACTGTCTAGTTGATTCTCTAGAAAACAACTCGGAGTTGTCCATACAGATTGCTAATCGAAATATTGGGTGGTGTTGTTAGACCCCCGCTTTTTCACATTTAGGTATGGTTACCCATATCTAAATAAAGGTATATTTCATTTTTGTGTAACAAGCTAAGACCATCTAACGGTGGAGATTGATTGCTTAATTCCTAAGCAGACTTAGCTTGAATCTTAAATCAGGTTTTCATCTAATTGTGAATATTGAATGCTTTGTTACTAAGCTATCTTATCTTTGATTTTAAGAAACCCTGATTTGAAAGGTTATATAAGGGAGAACTCTAGCAACTGGAAAACGTAACCGCGGCACTTTCCTGTGTCCTAGTTGCAAATAAGAGTCAATTTTTTTTTATTATTAAATGAGAAACAAAATTGTTTAGAAATTACAAGATTTTAAAAGAAAAGGATTGAAGCCAACTTCATAGGCTTAATAACAGAGCAAATTAATAAGAAAAAACAAGACCCTAACAAAATCTATAATATTCAACATTCGACATTTCAATTCTTATTAAGAAACTATGCCTTCCATAGTGTAGTTGCCTTTGACCTGCTGCCACCTGAGCCCTCCTTTTTGCAGTTATGTCTGCAGAAAAGTTAACTTCTCTGACACAGTGACAAAATTTTATTTGTTTAAGCTTGTTCACTTCTTTATGCCATCTTATTCTGACAAACCATGGTATCTTATTCTCTGCAAACTCAGAAATTACTGATTTAGAATCTGAGCAAATGATTATATTTTGTAACTCCCAAACTACAACCAATTCAGCTGCACAAATAACTGCATACACTTATGATATACCATTAGTTGCAATACCAATTCCACCTTAAAGAGTCCCCATAACTTGACAGAGATTATCTCTTACAACCACTCCAAAGCCAGCAACACCTGGGTTTCCAAAGGAAGCACAATCACAACAAAAGAGAACAAAACCATCCATTGGAGGTAGCAAAAAGCAAGTTCCGATGCATTGAAATTTAATCCTTCTAGGGCCAAGGTTGAAGAAGATAATTATTTAGTTATCATAATCCTGGTTCCATTTATTCCCTTTTATTCTCAATCCCCCTTCACACATTATTTTCTTGATCTTGCATTTAAAGTTATGAATATTAGGATTTACTTGTTCAAATAGATTTTTAATTTTTTGGAACTAGATCTCCTTCATAATTGAGCTAGAAGCAATGATCCAACACTCTTTAACAACGGGGCTCTTATTATTTTGCACAACTCCACATTTCCTCAAAGGTTTTTGGGATGTTGAATTTAAAAACAGAGCACATCCAATTCCAGATTGCAGTGCTAAATTTGCATTCCCATAGGAGATTATTCATACTGTCTTGATTTTCTTCACAAATGCAGCATCTTGAAACCATATCATAACCATTCTTAACCATTTTCACATCATCAACAAACACACCTTGAACTATTTTCTACAAATTACTAGTTATGTTTGGATGAAGATATGAGTTCCATATAAATTTATGGCCATGCAACTGAGGTTCAATATTTCTTAACATGTTAATAGCTGAAGAAGTGGAGAATGTACCTTTTATATCAGCCTTTCATATTAAATAGTCTTGACCAATTCCAAGTTCTGGTAAAGTGTAGGATGAGAGCATTTGATTGAATTCATTTGGAATACTCCATTCCCCATTAAGGATTATATATGATACCTTCATATTTATATGAGCTTTTACATAGTCGGTATACCCAATATTCTCAATAAGAGGAGGATTACTGATCCAAGAATCAAACCATACTGATACTTTATGGACATCTCCTAAACACCACCTGATATTTTCCTTTAGATGATCCCAAGCCCATTTTAAGCCTGGCCAAATGGATGATGATTGCCAGTTGCTCTTCCATTGCCCTTGCTTATCTTGAAACTTAACTTTAATGAATAAGGCCCACTCTGCATTAGAATTGATAATTCTCCATAGCATCTTCATTGGTAGTGCTCTGTTAAGTACTTCTAACCTTTGAATGCCTAAACCACCTTCACTGAATGGAGAACACACCTTCTTCCAAGATAGAATTGTGTATTTCCTTGTTTCTCCATCACCAGACCACAAAAAGGTTTCTAATAATCTTTTCACAAGTTTTAATTACAGAAGAAGGCCACTTATAAATTGACATATTGTAAATTGGCACACTGCAAAGCACTGATTTGATTAACACCAGCCTGTCATGAAAAGATAAAAATTTACCTTTCCAAGCAGCCATCTTTCTTTGCAATAATTCTACCATTGGCCATACAGTGGAAATTTTCACTCTTCATGCATGTAAAATAACACCCAAATACTTGTCAGGTAGTGTACTTATCTCCATTTGGATCATATTTTGAATGTACAACTTTCTATCTTCAGTGGTACCATAAATGAAAAGCTTGCTTTTACTTTTATTTATCATTTTCCCTGAGCTGAGTTGGTACTTCTCCAAAATCTTCATTAAATTATCAATGCTCTTATTTTCACCATTGCAAAATATAAAGACATCATCAGCAAAGAACATATGAGTGGGGTATATTCCATTTCTAATTACCATTGGATCAATCTTTCCTTCAGTCACCATTTTTGAAATATTTCTAAAGATATTTTCCATGAGTACAAACAAAGTTGGAGATAATAGATCTCCTTGTCTTAACCCCCTTCCAACAGAAAAAAAAAACCATTTGGCCCACCATTAATCATTATAGATATCTTAGCAGATTCAAATAGAATACATAGCCACTTACACCAAGATTCTGAAAACCCATATTTTGTTAAAACTTGACATAAGAAGTCCCAGCTGACAGAATCATATGCCTGAGATATATCTAGTTTAAGTCCAATGTTACCTCCTCTTCTTTTCTTCTTCATTTCATTTACCATCTTAGAATCTAGAGAAATATGATCTTGAATATTTCTTCCTTTAATATAGGCTGCTTGTTGAGGGGAGATAAGCTTATGAATTAAGATAGACATTCTTGAATTTATGATTTTTGTGAAGATCTTAAAACTTACATTGCTGAGACCAATTGGCCTAAATTGATTAGGACATCTAGCACCTTCAACTTTAGGAAGTAGGAAAAGGAAATTTGAGTTTAGGCCTTTTGGAATAAATATTCTTCTCCAGCAAAATTGAATTGCATTGATTACATCTCCATGTATTATTTGCCAACAAGCTCTATAAAAGCTGCCAGTGAAGCCATCTGGTCCTGAAGAGCTATCTGGATCCATATCAAAGAGAGTTTACTTGATTTCCTCAGCTGGTGGAGTTGCATCTAACATTTCTTGGTCTGCTTCAGTTATTACCTTTGGAATCACATCCAATAATGAGCTTGTTACATCAATCTCTCTAAATTTAAATTTTTGTTCAAATTGATTTATGAGAACTTCAACAATTTTTCCTTGATTAGTAATAATCTCATTGTTCCCATCTTCTAATTCTCCAATAATATTTCGGGCTTGCCTTACTTTAAGATTAGTATGGAAGAAACTAGTATTTGCAGATCCCTCCTTTACCCATTTGATTCTAGATTTCATCTTCATCATTGTATTTAACAGTACTTCATTTGAGTTTAAATCATTTTCTGCCTCCACAAGACTGTTTAATAATGCATCATTAAAAGGATCTTGATCAGATAGAGTCATAGCTTCTTGAACTCTTTTTTCTGCTTCTTGAATCTTCACTATATTCCAATTCCAGACAGCCAAAATTTTCTTGAGATTTTTTAGTTTACTTTGAAATACATATGCAAGGTCACCCATTACTTCTTCATTCCAACAATTCTTCACTACATCCATAAAGCTAGGATGTTCAATCCAAATTTTCTGAAACTTTTGTGGTACATTTTTTGGTTTAGGAATGCTTACATTACCACCCAAATTAGGAGAGTGATCTGAAGCAATCCTAAAACCAACCTTATATCCCCATCCTTCATATTTTTGAAGCCATAAATTGTTGTAAACAACTCTATCTAAATTGCATAAAATCATACTAGTGTCATGCCGACAGTTAGACCAAGAATATTGAAGGCCAATTTTAGGAGCTTGTTGTAGTTCACATTTATCAAGACATGAAGTAAACTCAAGCATTGTTCTTGTATTAGTTGGCCTACCTCTAATTTTTTCTTCAGCTGATATAATAGCATTAAAGTCACCAATTGCAAGCCATGGTTGTTTTAATTCACTAATCATTTCCACCCCAGACCATAGATACCTTCTTTGAACTACTCCAACATGAGCATGAATGCCAGAAATAAGTTTCCCCCCTATACTTACTATAATCATTTGACTTGACGTTAAAACCACAGAAGGAGTAGGCAAATATTTATTCCAGAATAACCATATATTCCCTTTCTTGTTAGCCAGTGAATTATTAATCACCATAGATTGCATACCAGGGAGATTGAATTTGTTACAAAAACTTGTACTACAAACAATTTTTGGTTCAGAAATAAAAACTAAAGCTGGGTTAAATTGATTTATCAAAGACCACAGTTTATTTTGAGCCCTTGTCCTTTTAAGGCACATTCAGTTCCAAAAAATGATTTTCATAGTTGTGGATGGAGGCCTTTAGTACCTCCATTTGCTTGATTTTTCCTAAAATTGTATTTATTAGTAGCTTGGAGAATTTTTACCTTTGGTTCTGCTTGCTGATTTTGTTCTGAATTGGATGTTTCTTTTGATGAAGATGGTTTTTGAATCACTCATGACCAAGATGTAGTAGGAATTCTTTCCTCGGATATTGAGCCATCATTCCCATTAATGTATTTGATAACACCCACTGCATTGTCTTCAGCTATTTGTGATATTCTTGTAGTGTCTAGAATAGTTCCTTCCTCAGACATATTGATAACAATTTCCTCTTCAACCACAGTATTTAAGGAACCAAATCTTCTTGAAGTAATTTTAACTGCAGTAGTGGAATGTGGAGAAATAACATTGTGTGGGTTAATGTTTATTACTGGAGTAAAACAAATATCAAACTTCTCTTTATTTGTTGGAGGTGATGTAGATTTTGTAGAGTGAGTACTCATTCCCTTCTCCTGTGATTTCTGAGAATCTATTTTATCTTGAATCTTCATTGATACAGAACCAAATAGTGGAGAAGTATTGTTAGCTTGTTGATTACTTGTTTCTTGAGCTGCCTTTTATTACTATGTATTCAGCTTGAAGATGACCAACTATTTTACAGTGATGGCAGAATTTAGGTAGCTTGGTAAGTAACACATCTTGCATAAAACCACCAAATTTTGTTTGATCCATAGTTTATGTGGAACTTTCTTTGCTAAATCAATGTTGACTAAAACTCTGGCATACAAACCATTCTCAAAGTTTAATGTGGCTTCATCGACTTTAACAAGAGTACCTAGAGCATTGTAGATGGTAAACAATGTTTTTTTATCCCAATACTCTAAGCTGAAACCAGGGAGATGCACCCATATCATTGTAGATGATGTACGATGGTTTTCTGGGAAAAAATTATGTATCCAATTTCGAATCCATAGATCCTGATTAAGAACTTCCCATTTACCAGCCCTGATATAATTTTGATCTTGCTCATTGTCCAACTTAATTGTGAAGAATCCTTTTCCTAATGGAATCATTTTGCATTGACCAACTAATTTCCACTGACTTTTTAAATCTAGAAAAACATCAGAAAATTTGATACGAAGTAAATCGAGATGACCAATTAAAGAAAATTTCCAAGCATCACATCTATCATCAGTACCATTTATAAGATCTATTGAAGGACTTTCCTCAACAGAGTTATTGAGATCAACAATATTGTTAATTTCAACATTAGAAGAACCCATTTCTGAGTTTGAATGATTTTCCATAAAACTTGAAGAGATAATACCTGAACTAAAGACTAAGAACTAACACCTGAAGGAATTTTTAACACCAATCATTGAGTTTGAGGTTGAAATCACCTGAATTAATGACGATGAACTCTGAAAACGAAGAAAAAATGAGGACGAGTTAGTCACCAATTCGCAGAGCCTAACTCAGTCCGATTCGCAAAACCCTTCAATCAAGAGTCGATTTTCCTTTAACCTAGGTTTTTCTAAAACCATTATTAGGTTAACGACTTGAAAACTTCATTTGGGATCTTGAAGCCAGATCCAACAATTTTCTCAGTAGTTGCGTATTCTGATCTTATTTGTTCTATCGTATTGAGTTTTATCTTCTCTAAGATTCACTCGAGATTTATCTCCGATAGGTAAGATATAAAAAGTAATCACAACAATTCTTTGTCTTAGACTCTTGAGATTCTGCTATAACTTTTTCTGTTAATCAGTTGGGTTATTGTGAGGTGATTGATATTTCTAGGAAGCTCTTCAGGAGTATTATACCGGATTATCAATTGGTTCATGTTCACCTTGATTTTTCTCAAAAGACGGAACAAACACCGAATAATGAATAGACATATCTGTGGGAGACAGATTTGTTTATAAGTCTTCGACTTTGGGTCGTATCAACTTTTAGTTGTGGATGAAATCATCTAAGGGAATCAAGTGCGCAGAATCCGGCGTGGTTCTAGAGGCGTATGGAACGCGACTGTACCTTAATCGGTGTAAGACTTGGTTAGGTCTCAACTACATTCCAGTCTGAAGTTAACTTGTAGTGGGCTAGTATTGCTAGCGGATTAATACTGATGTGGTGTTCAAAGATGGACTATGTCTCGATTAACAAAATTTCTGGTGTCTGTGTTATTTGTTTTTCAGCGTTATATTTTTTTATATAATTGAAATATCACAGGTTGTGCGTAGTTCAATTAGTTGATAAATCTGACCTTGGTTGTTGGATATAACTTGATTGACAAATGGGCAATGGTCTTTGGTACCATCCAATTTATTTCTTATATCAATCACGCTCACTGATTTCTATTTGTTCGATTTGCTGATTGTGTTGAGAAATATGGATAAATCTCTTTGGTATATTTCTTGATTGAGTTTCACTTTTTAGTTGGTTCTCTCAGAATTATATTGGAGTTTAGTCCATACATATTTCCGAACGAATTATTGGGTGTGGTTGTTATACCCTCGTTTTTTCACTATTCCTTGATTGAGTTGAACTTTCATAGTTGTATTTAGTTTGTCCATATAGATTGCCTAAGAAAAATTTGGTGGTGTATTTTGGTACCCCCCGCGCGCGCGCGCGTTTTTGATTGGTATCAGAGCAGGCAAACATGTCAAGACTGTGTTCTCGGAGTTGTATCGATTTGAACTCTCATTGCTGGTGGTGGGGATTATAAAATATGGGACTTGGACAATAAGGATGTTATTAGAGCACTGCTCAATCGAACTCACACGCATTTTTATCTCAAGCTTGTTTGTCAAGTTTAGTTACCAAAACTATAAGCCTTGATTTCTAGTCTACTTATAGTTAAGTCTCGGACTAGGATAGAAAGTGTAGTTGAGATCAAGACTCCGCGGCGTTCATCATACAAAGACAAAGAACTACTCAAGGAACTGGTGGAACTTCATCGACAAAAAGGTATATGGATACTTGAACTTATCTATCACTCAGAAATCTATCTACTCTATCTCATATCTTGAGACAAAAGTCGTATTGCTATATAGACTTCGATCATACACATTTTCTATTTCGATCCGAGTTTATATCGCTTATCTTTTTCTCGAAATATGTGTTGGTAAGCTTTCGCTTTGGCCGAGTTCATCTTTACTCGTGACGAAAGCCATGTTATTGTTTCAATCTCTTGAAAATCGCTTTGATGAAAAATAGTGTGCGAATAACCGCTATATATAACATCCTCTAAGAATATTTCAATGATTGAAATGAGAGTTTAGAATATATAAACTTGAATGGATATAAACATTGTATATGAACTCATACTAGTGTAAGTCCAAAATCCTTGAACCAAAGTATGCGTACTTTGTTGTTTAGGATAACCGGAGCTAAGTCCGCATACTTGTACACGTACTTTCGGAAGTTCACATCCCGTGAATTTCTGCTGGAGTTTGTGACTTGAAAAAAAAGATCGGTCCGGGTACTTAAGTATGCGTACCCGTATGCTTGCTTAAGTGGGTTATTTTCTAAAAACGGTTTATTTGTGAACTAAGACATTTATAAATTAAGGAATGCATATTTGCAAACCGTGGATATAATGTTCATGAATCGATTCGAGTGAATCAAAATCGTTTTTTCTTCGATTGTGTCTTGTATACTTCTATGATATCTAAGCAATTAACCAACTCTCTAACTAGTTCATTTGAGTCACTTGAACTAGTTATGGTGAAGATGAATAAGGTTGATATGAAAGTGCTCATATGGCTAACCATTGGTTAACTACTGTTGAACCAACTAGGTGTACACGTTTAGGTACGGTTAAACAAACCTAAATGAATTTTCATTTCATTTGTGTATGACAAGCTAAGTTCGATCTAACGCAAGGTTTTTAAAATCGTACGAGTTACGAGTCAACTCGTATGATTCGAGTCATTTTTTGGTATTTCGCTTCGAATTGTGCTGGAGAATCGCATCTAACCCTGAATCATGAAGATTATCTTTTCTTGATGCGATTCAATACTTTCTGTCGTATTTTACCGTTCTTAAAAAAAGTTTAAAAATGAAAACTGATGGGTGGAATCGAACCAAAGACCTCTGGTGCGCTCGTACACGGTAAGAACCACTACACCATGCTGCGTGTTTGTGAAATAAATGAAACTATATAAAATTTATAAGAAAATTACATGTTACTTAGGTTATATGTTCACATAATTTAATTATTTATCGACAAACATATGATTCAAAAATCAACCATGAATCTACGATTCACGATTCAACATACGATTTGATTCTTAAAATATGAAAAATGATTCACGATTTCACAACCTTGATCTAATGGTTGAAAGATATTAGCTTGAATCTAATTAGGTTTTCATCTAACGGTGAATATTGAATGCTTTGTTACCAAGGTAACTTAGATTGCAAACCCTGATTTGGAGACTATGTAAAAGGAGAACTCAAGCAACTAAGAAACCTAATCCCCGCACCTCCTGTGTGATACTAGTGGTATAATCTAGAGTTGATTCTCCTTTAACCTTAGGTTTCTATCGAGACCCTATAGGTTAACGACTTGAAGACTTCATTGATATTGTGAAGCCAGATTTAACTATTTTCTGTACAGTTGTGTGATCCTATCTTGCTGTTTCTATCATATTTGAGTACAATTGTAAGATTGTCTTGAGATTAATTTTTCCGATAGGCAAGATAGAAAAGAAGTCACAAACATCTTCGTCTCATCGTTTGTGATTCCGCAATAACTTGTTTCGCTAGTCGATTAAGATTGATGTGATTGATAATTCTAGCCTGTTCCTCGAGAATATAAGTCCGGGTTATCTATGGATTCCTGTTCACCTTGATTTATCAAAAGACGGAACAAAATTCGTAGGTATTTCTATGAGAGACAGATTTATCTATTCCTGTAGACTTTTCTGTGTGATACAGATTTGTTTATTAAAGTCTTCGACTTTGGGTCGTAGAAACTCTTAGTTGTGGGTGGGATCAGCTAAGGGAATCAAGTGTGTAGTATCCTCTATTTGGTATCGAGAGAGCGAAGGCGCAACTATACCTTGGATCAGTGTGAGATTGATTGGGGTTCAACTACAGTCCAGACCAAAGTTAGTTTGTAGTAGGCTAGTGTTTGTAGCGGCTTAATACAGTGTATGTTCAATCCGGACTAGGTCCCAGGGGTTTTCTGCATTTGTGGTTTCCTCGTTAACAAAACTTTTGGTGTCTGTGCTATTTCTTTTCCGCATTATATTTTTTTATATAATTAAAATATCACAAGTTGTGCGTTGTATTGATCAATTGGTAAATACAACCTTTGGTTGTTGATTGAAATTGATTGATCCTTGAACATTAGTCTTTGGTACCGTTCAAGGTATTTCTCTTGTATTCAATCATGCTCGCAGAGGTCTATTTGTTTGAGTAAGGATTGAATCGAGAAGTTGAGATATAACTCTTTGATATACGTTTTGTTAATATTGAGTCTGACTGTCTAGTTGATTCTGTTAAAAGTATATCGGAGTTAGTCCATACAGATTGCTAAGACAAATATTAGGTGAGGTTGTTAGAACCCTAATTTTTCAATTGGTATCAGAGCAGTCAAACACGTTTAAGAAACAAAAGCTCTATTTCAACAATGTCTATGAAAGATAAAGATTTGTCAATCTCAAATATAGACGAACCTAGTTTTCTAGCGAAACAGACTGACACTGACATGTGTTATTCTGATTACCCTTCATAAGAGTCTATCTCCGACGAATGAGAAGCAGCTGAAGAGAGTAAATTGATTCTAAATCTTGTTAGAATCCAAGATGATAGATTTAATTGGTTAAACAATAATGTCAATGTTCTTCTTGGTAAAGTAAGAGATTGTAACTCTAAAGAAGAATCTCCTTGCAAAGAAAAAGTTGAAATTCAGTCCTCACGTATCTTACTCAAGGAAAGCCTCAAAAAGGATTCTTTGGAAATCGAACATCGCTTGAGTAAACTCTCGATTCAAGGATGTTCCAAAAAGTCTACTACACCATAGTTTATACGTGAAAATAGTTTCTATTGATTTCAGGTAATTGCGGGTGTGAAGGTGAGAAACAGTTTAAACCCTAAACAATATACTGCAAGGGAGTATTTTAAATCCGAGAGATCAATATGTACAAGTCCGGCCTAAACCAAGAAATGACCGTTCTGGACTTGCTTCGGTCACAAAGTGGAGGAGAATTGGTTGGTTTTGGGGAGGGAAAGTGGTGAGACTAGAATAGTTGATTCTGGAGGAGTAGTTGGGTTACTACGACTTGTTATCAGAAAAGTAAGAGAGATCACGAGGAGAGCTAGCAATTAAGTATTTCTGAGTGTTGTCTTGTCCGAATGAACTTGTTGTCCAAATGGAAATAGGTAAGACCTATTTATACAAGTCGAAGTAGGAACGTACCCTGGTCTCATTAAGGAGTGGGGAAGTAAATGGGAGGAGGTGGTAACCGTATGCATGGACTTGATGTTCCATAAAGTGGGTAACGCATGAAACTGTTATGGAAGTGATGTTCCATAAAGTTGTTAACGCATGACTTTATGTCCCATGAATGTTTCCCACATAACTTCCCCTATTTACTAGCCGCCTCACCCTTATGACACTTCCTTATGAAGGGCGTAGTGTACGCCGCACGCTGTAAACTGCCAAAACAATACCCAAAGAGGATCCCCCAGTTTGTGTTGATGTCTCGAATATTTTTGGATAATACGTTGTTGTGGCTTGGTATTACGGTGCTGCAAGTAACGCATAATGATGACGCGTTACAGAGTTGCAGGCCAAGTCAGAGTTCCGCCATAATGGCGCATTGCGAAGCAATAATAGCGCAACGCAAGCCATAATAGCGGTATACTGCATGGACCGTTAAGTGTCGATAATGACATGACCCTGCAGGGCCAGTGAAGCAAAAAGTTAGCGCTATACTGTAAAGATATTTGGCTAAGGAATAAAGCTTATTGACCGACACAATAAGGCTTCATTGAGGATAAGGCAAGACGAAGCCAAAGTGACATATGCAACATGCGATGTTTCCATTAAGGCATATCCGTGGAATTGAGTTGGCCCAAACTCAAGGATGATGCAAGAGTGTAGAATAGATCAAGAGTAGATCTATGTCATTAGTTCAATGTTGGCCAAAGCTTGAACAATGCAAACAAGTTAGTAATGCAAGAGTTGCATTCTTTGTTGTCAATTAATTGGCGAAGTGAAGTATACGTGACGCATGAGTAACTAGAGTGAGCTTAAGGAGTTGGCCTCGACAAGTAAAGCCTAAAGAGTGTCCGTGCATTAGATTAGAGTAATAAAAATGCAGGGCCAAGAGGGCTGAATGTTGGAGCGTGGCAGAATTCAGTATGGTGCAACAAGTGGCGCAATACACCTCAAGTGACAGTTACAAGTTAGTTACGAGCTTCACAAGAATGCCAATGACGCGTGATGAAGTATAACGGTTGTAAAGGAGTTTATAAACGTGGGAGAAGAGTTCTAACCGCAATAGAACAGGTGTTGGACGATTGGCGCAAGTTAGGAGAGAACGAATCGGTTGGCTTGATTATTGGCGGTTAACAGAATCGCTTTATGGGAGAGATGGCTGTCCAATACGTGTGTAACGGTTATGCACGGTTTGGCCAAGCAAAGCTACTGTATAAATAGTCCTAAGGCATAGGAAATTCGGTAGCTAGCATGTGTGAGAGTTATCCTAACATATGTGAGAGAGAAGCTTGCATATGTGAGTGAATATGAGAGTTTTTGTAAGACTTAGACTTGGTTCAAGGAGTGAACAAGTCTGTGTAAGTCCCCAAGTGGGCAAGTTTTGTATTTCTTCCCTTTGATGCAATAAAAGGAGTTGATTGTGTCATGTTCTAAGTGTTCTTGGTTGGCTGATTTTTGTTGGTAAAGTATGGCATGAATTGGGTGCATTATGGGGTGCATTTGATGAGTTTAGAGAAGTGAAAGAAGGTCAGGAAGACTTAGCGCTTTTAACTTTGAAGTGTTGGCTGTTTGCAAAGGTGCAAACTTATAAGGCTGAAGTGTAAGTGGGTGAAGCTTTATTCATGGAACCATTGTGCTGTCGGGTTACACTTTCGCAGAAAATTCATAGGGCGTTTGAAGGTGTGACAATTCGGGTATCAGAGTTGTGTTTGTTGCACAGTTCAGGTGTATTTGTTGGATAATACACTAAGACTTATTTCTCTCATAAGATATTTTCCTATGAGCAAGTAATTGGCGCATTATTTCCAGAATATTGCATTAGAAATGAGTTCTAATGGCATGATGATCGACGAAGAACTACCGGGTATGTTTGATCAGCTTGAGGAGTATGACAGTAATCTTGATGATTTTGTCATAGACATGGGCTGTGATGGCCTTGTAAATCCTCTTGTTTCGAATAAGATAAGGGCATGCTAGACCTACTTGAAGGAAGGACATCAGATTGGTTTAAAGAATTTGAAAAGGGTAGGTCGCGATCGAGGACAAGGTGTCTCGATGCAACCTTGTTGAATTATGAAACAATCTGATAAGGACTGAATTGAAGGTTGAAAAGGTGACACAAAGACCATACTAACAAGACATCGAAGTAAATGTCCGAGAAGTGGCTAGCATTGTGGGTTAATCGAGAACGG
This sequence comes from Papaver bracteatum, assembly GCA_023529315.1. Lineage (NCBI taxonomy): Eukaryota > Viridiplantae > Streptophyta > Magnoliopsida > Ranunculales > Papaveraceae > Papaver > Papaver bracteatum. The sequence goes on from JAJJWX010000090.1 coordinate 19,081, forward strand.
CATATTTTTAGGAGGAAACGTGCATGGAGAAAGATCAAGTCGAGTCTCAGGTACAAGAATTTACGTTGGTTCGAGAAATACTAGAAAATTGAGAATCTCTTGTATGCGTTGAGACATAATTTGAGGCGAATGGAACTAGGGAAGAACAAAAAGTAACTCTCTTGAGCAATTACCTTGGTGGTGATGCAAAGGTTTGGTGGTGAACTATGTCGCAAGAAGATGAAGCGACTGGTTATGCAATCCTATGTCATGGGATGACATGAAAGATGGACCAGATGTGATTCTACGAGCAATGATGCTTTGGTATCAAGAGAAAAGTTTACTTAGGCTGAAATGACGAGTACACCACAAGCCTATGTTGAAAACTTCCTTGCATTGGTGCAAGAAGTACGATGGCATGGTGAAGACCGGATGTTCCAATTTATGGATGGCGCTTGTTCCGAGTGTAGTGCTGAACTTAAGAGGCGAAAATCCAGAGTATCCATATGGCTATTCCGGTGGTAAAGGGAGTTTACTAGTTGCACAACATTGAAGATGTGCAAAGTCGTGAAG
>JAJJWX010000091.1:0-19983 GCA_023529315.1 Papaver bracteatum
GATAATAGATAAACAGATCATCACTTTATTGTAATATAATAATAATATAGATTCATACATGAAGTACACAAAAACATGGGAACATTCATACAACTTTGTTATTATATAATACTTGGCAATCAAATATTGATAGTGGGATATGGTGAATCAAGCACATGGGGTAGATAATAGGACATCTTTATAAAAAAAATAAAAATACATGGACTATATTAAAAACAGAAGTTCAGATCATACAGAGACGGATCTGTATGATACTGTATCTACCTACCAAGGATCTGCTTTGAATAAAAAAATCAAAACATGGTAATCAAACCAAACAAGCATACTTGTCAATCATGTGAGAATAGAGCCTAGAGAGAGAGATTTCATGACTACTAATCATCCATCATGCGGTTAAATAAAAAAAAAAAATAGGGCATAGGATATACACGGGACATGTAAAAAAAAAAGGATGGATTAAACCGACACCACAGCAGACAGTTAAGAAAAAAACTGAGGTTTAGGAATACCGAGGTGTGTTCAATTACTTTTCGCTATCCAACGTATTCGACAAATCTTTTGCAGCGGCTGATCTCCTGCGTCTAATCGATAGCATGTGTTTTCAGTTGTACGAAAAGAGAAGAAAAAAAAATCGCTACAATGCGGTGAGCTCGTAACGATAACGTAAAAGAGTGATAATTAGGTAAAACCAAGAGGAAGAGAAGGGGAACCTTATTGATAAAAGAGACAGAAAGAGTTACATAGGTATAATGTTCTTTATATATAGATAAAGGAGAAAACCTTAGTCATCTAATGGACCGTAGGCCCTATAACAATTTATTCAATAATTGAAGAAACAAAACGTGCAACTCGCCAACGATCATTAGAAACATCGTAACGATCATTACACATCCTTTAAAAATACAATGATTGGTTACAACTACTAGATTAGTGCATGGGGCATTTTTTTCTTCTTTTAACCAAATTTTTATTTGAAGCGCTGCCTCTTTATGATGATACATTTTTTATTTGGTGTCACCCGACCCTATCGATGCATTAAATAGGTGGACAAAAGATAGGTGCGTATTTTTATTTATTTATTTTATTTTCGCAGAAAATATGTGGGTTTTTTCCTTTACTAGATTTTGTGTCTGCAGCATCATACCGGCATCTTTGCTTATACCGCTGGTGTAAGTGGCTTCGCCATCACATCCTCGCATTTTGATTAGGTATGGCTTATCGCTTTGCCCCGTCTTGTTGCATTTTTTATTGGGTATGACTCGGCTTCGCCGGTGTCCATCGTCCCGGCGTGGCTTCGTCTCATCCCGTAGCGATGCTGATCTGGGTGATATTGTAGAGAATACCTGCGACAACATGGGTTTAGAGAAATATTGTTACTTCTTAGAAAATGTATTACTACGAAACCTAATGATCAACCAAAAATTTTAAATAAGCAGAAACTCAAATACTAACCATTTTAGATCAATATAATGATTTGAAAATTTCAAAATTTGCGTAAAATTGAAAAGTGCAAGGCTATAAAATTTGTTGGCTACCTTTCATTATTATTAGTTATTATTGGGTCATTATCAAGAGATGGATTTAGATGTCAACCTCAATAATGTAAAAATTTCCTTGATATATAGGTCTCCATTTCCAACAAAGAACACCATGCGGCACGGAAAATTCAAACAGAGATAAAGTTACCTCTGGAAAACCACGAAGAGACAAAAGGGTTTGTACACCATGCAGCCTTACATAACATCATTGTTTGATGAAGTTGCTCAAGTTGTCTCAATATCTAAAGTCGTTCAACACCTGTAATCCGTTGAATGAGTATAAGTACATAACAACTCAAACATGTCAAACTTTGATCATTTTAATTTTCCTCTGACTTCTGTTATCAAGGTGTACGCATTAGTTTATAAATCGGGTGGTCTCAAGAGGAAGTACCAATCTAAGAAGGCAATCAAATATATAGTGTACCTTTTTGTCTTGTGCTTTCTCCATTTGTGTGAAAATCGCAACATCACATCGGGTCATTTAAATGTAAAGATTCCCATTGACATAAATGCTACATCTCTTCACTTGGACAACATAATCATCCAATTTAGCCCTTTGTGAGTCCAAATAAGAAAAATGAAAAATGAAAAAATATTAAAATCAATCCAAGCTAGTTAACATAATCAGAACAAAGAACACGCATAAAGATAAAAGTTAACAAATATGAGATCAACGTATATCCACCCTAAGCCCCATTTATTTATTGCGTAATGTTGAAAAATATGGTCACATGCGTTATTGATTTTTATCATAAATGAAGCAGACACATAGTCTTTAAAGGCTCTTACTGGTAGCTCCTCTGGTGGCCGTGTGGCACATCTTGTTTTCCTGAGCTACTTTCTCCACAGTTTCCATTGAGTTAGCACCCCAACGATTGTTGTTACTCTCTTACGGTGGACACGTGATCCATCTTGTTTTCCTGACCTGCTTTCTCCATGGCTGAAATCGAGATAGCACCTCCCGGTTCAGCTCAGCCAACCTCTTAGCAATGGCCTGAAACGCAAAAGACATTAATTAAAATAAAAAGGGTTTCAAGCAAGCACTAAGAATAAGGTTCAATTGGAAAGTGAGGTGAGTGGAGTTATCCACAAACAAATGAAAACAATAAAAGAGGATTAATAAAAATGATGAACAATAAGAATAACACGGCTAGATAAAAATTACAAACAATAGCTAAGCCAAGGTAGAAATGAATGCCCAGAATGTTGAAAGTTTTCTATTGTGATAAAACTTGCCTTCCTGGTACTTACAACCACCGTTGCAGCTATAAAAAACTTAAAAAACTAATAAAGCTACTGTAAAACCACAAACATACCGCAAAAACTTAAAAACCAAAGTATCCAATTCCACTTACCATCTTTTGTGCTCGTTAGTATTGAAATGATCATTTCTCACCTTAACTGACATTGAGAATTAGATGTACAAACACTAACCTAAGTCAGTTACAATGCATACTTCTCCCAAGAACGGAGGGAGTAAAAAAGAATTAGGTGGCTGTGAACTGCAGCAAGTCCGGTCATATTCAGTAGATGGATATCTTATGTGCTTATTTTTATAAGAAAGGTGCAACAAAGGCTTTCATCCATTGTAGTAAATATTCGACTCAATTGAATTCAACTCGTAACAAAATTTATCACCTGAAACCACATAAGCAAAACCAATATATAGAGTTGAGCAATCATGTGTAAGAAGACGCGAACAAAAAGGGTGTCGAGATTAAAGCAGGATTATAAGGATACAACAGTAATAGAAATAATCAGGGGTAGTAATATGGATTGAATGCTAAGCTGTTACTCAAAAGGAAAGCATATAGTTCCACTACGATGACAAAACAAACTTTATATGAATATGGATTACTATAAAGTATATGCAACATGTAACATCTATACTAGTTATCTTGAAGCTTTATCAAAACCGCCAACAATCAAATGATATTCAACCTACGAATACAGGATGAACAGTGATTTGGGTAGAACTGTTGTATAGCTTTTTTTTACAAGATTTGCCAGTCATGTATAAACATTAGAGGCTCAATAAATTAATTCCGAGTAGCAAATAAAAGTACATAATTTATTAACATGCAAGGAGGAAGTTCTTGAAATCTTTTTCAGAAGCATCAATTAGGTTTTGTAAATCATAACTAAGATAAATCAAATTAGCGAATATTTTCGACCAAATTACCCGGTCAACTGCAGCCATGACATCAGACATATAACCTTCGAATGTGTCAGTACTTTGTACACAGAATCTACAAATAAACATGTAGTTCGAAAGTTATGATAAGACCAAAAGAATCACCTAAATCTTAAAAGTATAAATTGACTATCTGGAACAATTTTAACAATAATTGGTTTCTGTTTGTATTTTGATTTAATTGAACTGGTGGTTGCAGGAATTTTGTCAAACACTTGCTGTACATACTGCTGTTGGCTTGAGATATGACATTTTTTTTGATATCTAAGCCGTTATATATCTCTTTCCCTGCAAAAAAAAAATAAAACGAATTCAAACCACGTTTGCTTCAAGTTTATCGTTAAATAATCGAAGCAAAAAAAAAATCTAAGAATATAATTCTAGGGGTTTCGTTTATATACCTTTTTCTTCTATTCCTCATCATCATCTTTTGGATTATGTTTTTCACCTAAAACCATGAAGTAAAAACTACCGAAAACACAAAAAAGCATATTAGCTACAAAAACCGCAAAAGTTGTGAAAGTAGAAAATAAATAAATTAGGGTTTACAATCTTAAAAAACCTATAATGGAATTGAATCAAGAAAAATAAGCATAAAAAAAAAACCTGCCCGGAAACTTCCGTGAAGACTATTTCCATGAAAAATAAGCTGAAAAAGAAATCAGATGAGAAGAGGATAATAGAAGGAAATCAGAGGTGGAAGTCCTAGGTTTAGCTAAGATTTTGTTATTCGCCGAAAAAATTACAGTGTATTTTTTTTTCATGTTTTTTTTGGCGTGAAAGGAAAAGCCTTATCTTATGTTTTCTTTTCCGGTGTTTTTTTTTTTTTGCCGTTTTTTCACCCTGAAAAAAGATATTTACTGTTACATTCATATAATTTGAGTTTTTGAGTTATAACCCCAAAGGTGTCACTATCCACGTATAAAAACACCAACAAAACAAATTGTTCACAAAAACCCCAATTTAACATAAACTGCCTATATTACCTTTTAATTTAAATCATTCCCAACAAAATAAAAATCAACCCCACCTTTAATTTTTTATTATATTCACACCACCAACAACAATACGTTATACAAAAATCACTAGTAATCCTCCATCGCGACCACCACCGCCGCATCCACCTCGGCCGGGCCGACCACCACCGCACCGCATTCACCACCATCAATATGCATCGTGACCGCCCTCCATCATGATCATTGCCGACCTCCGCTACCATAGCGACCACCGCTGCCGCATTCACCACCTGGGCCGCCATCGCACCACCGTTGCTGGCCAGCCACCGACCTTTCGCCACCGCCACGACCACCACACCACCGCCAACCTCCACCAACAACTCGATACAGACGCAACACCATCGCCATCGGCACCACCACCGCCACCGCCATCGACCACCACCGCCATCGCATCGCCACACCACCACCACCTCCACCACCACCGCCATCGCACCACCGCCGTTGCACCACCTCTCGGCCGCCACCACCACACCATCATAACCGCTTACCATCGCCAACCGCAACGGCGGTTGTCACCAACCGGGCCACCACCACAAGCACCACCACCGTCACCGAGAACACCATCATCATTATCATGACCACCACCACCAACCAGCCGCAGCCACCACTAAAATTAATTTTGATTGATCAATGTTCAACAAAATGAGAAAAATGATGCAACCAAACCAAAATGAGAAAAATGATGAAAACCAAATTGAAAATGAAAAAAATGACGGAACTAAAAATTGGTTTCACCAAAAAATAGATGTAAAATTGGTTTTCACCAAAAATTAGATGAAATTAAAATTGATTTCATCATTTTTCCACGAATTGGCATTTTACCAACACAACTTCAATGATGAAACCAAACCAAAATAAACTAGGCAAAATAAGAAAAAAAATGATGAAACCTAATAGAAAAAATGATGAAAACCAAAATTGGTTTCACCAAAAACTAGATGAAACATAATTAGGTTTCATCATTTTTTACGTATTGTCATTTCACCAACACAGACTTCAATGAAAACCAAACCAAAACATAAACATAATCATGAACATAAACTATCCTCATTTCTAATTATCTAATCCCCGTAACGATATCAAATTACCACCACCACCTACATTTAAAGTCTTGAATTCTAATTTCTCAACTCAATCCCATTACCATCTCCCCAACATTACAAAGACCAACACTCAGTTCAACTCATTTCCACTAGGAGGAAACACAAGACTACCACATCAAAGACATTGGAAGGAGAACATATAGTTAGTTATAACTCAGATAACATGATCGCATGCAAAATAAGAACACGGCAAGAGCCAGTTTGTATTCAATATTGTAAATGAAAAATGATTAGTACTCTTAAGCCTTGCTGTTTTGTCTCTGAAAGGATTCGTGTCAAGTACTTGTAGCTTGCCATTTTCTTTTATTACAACATTCAAATACTTGGATTCTACACACCACATTTGTGAGTGTTTCTGGTAGAGAAGAATTAACAAAATAGGGATGGTCGCAACACATCGCATAAAAAAAATCACATTCCGCATAAAAAACTCATGTAGTATCGATGTGAGCTAACATTTTTTAATTTAAATCACCTCCAACAAAAATAAAAATCAACCCCACAGTTTTTAATTTTTATTATATGTCATACTCAACAATCAAGCTTGTAGGGAACAATACAAACTTGGAATAAAGACACCACCGCATTACCTCCACTACTGTGTATCACCACCACCGCGCTATCAGCATCCGGCCACACTTCATCGCATCATTGGATTTTACTGCTCCGCTTGACTCACGCATCGAATACCACCGCCAATCACCACCACGTCCTTCAAGGAGGGGATCCAACAAAGCATCCACTTTTACAACCTTTGTAGCCGCATCACAAATCAGCAGGGATAAAATCAATTCATTTATCGCCGCATTGCTAACTCCAATTGCCCAAAAAATAGTGGACCATGGTTCGTCACCGCCGCCGACTTGGACATCCACACCACTTCCAACCGCTATCTAAACAACAACAATACAAAAAAACTATTAAAATGTGGTCAACTACTTATCAACCTAAAGCGGACAGGAGGAAAAGAAAACACCACGCGAACATCTATTTTTCCACCTAAGTTTAGACACCGAGATCACCATTTTGCGCCACTTTAGAGCATTCACTAATCATTGCATTTTTCCACCGCAAGCGCACCACCACAATTCAGTATTTAATTCTTGAAAATAGGAATCGCGACGACCACCACACCACCGAGCTTTCCAACCACCACCACCACATTATCATCACTAGCCATTTCCGCCACCGCCAACCGCCGTTGTCACCAACCACCACCGCATTAAATCATCCTAACAAACGACCACCACCGTCACCGATTCTAATACACCAATCAACTAAGAAGTAGACTAAAAACTGCACCACCACGTCACCAACCATAATTAAACTCCGCCACCACCTCAAAAATTAATTTGATTGATCAATTTCAACAAAATGAGAAAAAATGATGCAACATCAAACCCAAAATGAGAAAAATGATGAAACCAAATTGAAAATGAGAAAAATGATGAAACCAAACTAAAATTCGTCTTTTTCCAAACGAAAGCAGATGAACCAAAATTTGGTTTCATCCTGGAGAAAAAATAGATGAAACCAAAATTGGTTTCTCAGGTCCAAAAAATTAGATGAAACCAAAATTGATTGGTCCATCATTTTTCTCACGTCAAAAAATTGGCAGGTTCTTTACCAACACAACTTCAATGATGAAACCAAACCAAAATAAACTAGGAAAAATAAGAAAAAAATGATGAAACCTAATAGAAAAATTAAGTTGAGTTTTCCTTTTCCGTTAAATTAAGTTAAAATCTTTTTTAAACAAAATTTTGTATTGGAATTTTTTTGTTTGGTTTTACGAAAGTATTGTTCACCTTAGACGGTATGAGTAACATACAATTAAGTATTTGCTGTAAACACAGTGTAAGCAAATTAATTAGATTAAAATCCTCACGAAAGTGTTGTTCACTTTCCTTTTTGTTGACAGCGTTACTAACGGACGGTTAAATATTCTATGTAAACAAAATGTGACCCAATTTTTAATATCCCAACCAATAAAGATATATACTAAGTGTCCTAACCATAGTTTCTACATTAGAAAAGGTCTATTTCAACCAATAGGAAGCGAGGGTTTCACCACCGTTTAATATGAGAGCTTATTTTGTCAAGGCCTTTAAGGTGTAAAACTATATTGTGTGTTGTATCAATTCATGAAGTTGTTTCAATTTGATATTTGGAGCAACTCTGCCAAAGGATGCATGTGAATTTCCATTAACAGACTCTTCCAAGGGATATGGCCTTCCACGAACATACTCTGTTTTCTCTTCTAAGTTTCTAGACACGAGATTAACATACAACACAATTTGACTTCACTAACACCTATTGTAGTCATAACGACATTGAGAACGATAAACAGTAAATTTGGTTCATTGTTTCCTTGAATTTTGAGCGTCAAGGAAGAAATATCGTTTTATTCGGAGAGATGCATGGCAAGTAAAACCATTGTTTCCTTTGAGTTTAATATCTGAGTTAGTACTTAATAATTTTATTTTTAGCTTTATTGACGGTAAATATATCATTGTTGGAATTGTTCAAATTCCATTTCTTTTGCATTCGTAACTCTATTAAGGAATCACAATTGATCGAATGTAGAACCTATATTTACATGAAAAAAAACCAACAATGGACAAGTTTTTATAACAATCCCGTTAAGACCTACTAATCCAACTTCCGGGGCGTATGCACTAGGTAAGATGCTTGTAAATGAGAGAAGCTCAAATACTATTATTTGCACTAGATTTGTTCCCGTGCTACGCACCGGGCATTTTTCTCCCTTAACCATATTTTTGATTAGGTGTGCGCGGGGCTTCGCCCCGCCCCATGGCAACGCGTTTTTAATTTGGTGTGTGCTGGGCTTCGCTCCGTCTCGATTCGATGCATGGATGATTATGCATGAAATGTTGCGTAGGCGTCATCAAACCATTGAGCCATCGTAAATATAGAAAACTCCCATATTTTTAATGGGTTCGCCTAAAACCAAAAACGTTAATACAGCCCTGCAAGTACATGTCTAACGACTGACTATTTTTTGTTTCTAACCACTCGAGCAGCCTACAACTATTCTTCACTGAACTGTCGGCATCAAACATCCTACAATCATAGAATCATCAATCTCTATCGACATGTTCATGTTCCATCATACCAAGTCACCGATCAATAATAACAACATCGAAATTAAGACTATTCTATCACCTCCATCCCCATTATCACCAATGGCAGTCAATAACTCGAATCACAACTAATTTCTCAACTTCAAGACTGTCATCAATCACTCCCATCACCACTTGCATCACATCAACACTCTTCCTTGAAAGGCAGCAACTAATCTTCATCATCAGTACACTAGTGTAAAATAGTCGATTTAAGATAGTTAGTTAGTGTCGTTTTAACGAGATAAACGGCACTTTCAGAGTGCAGTTGAAAGTGCCGCAGATTCAGTGTCTTTTTCTAGAACGACACTTTCTGAGTGCCCCTGAATTACGATGCTTTTTGAGTGCCGCTATGTACGACACCTGGGTATCTTCGTAGATGTGATTTTTTAAATATAAAAAAAATAGTCAGATCTGGCTAGCTGACTCCAGTTATTCTTACTGGGCTGAAATAAATCTGATTCAAATTTAAAGATGTACTGAAATTTAAATGACAATTCAAATTCTTCAAATTCAAATTTAAATGAAATTTAAATGACAATTCAGATGACAATTCAAATTTAAATTCAGATGACAATTACTCAAGTTCTTAAATTCAAGTGAAATTCAAATTCATTACAATTTCAAATTAAAATTACATTGAACTTTACTAACATATTTAGTCCAAAATCATTACCAAAAACTTCTAATTATTAAGGTTTGTTAAGTTTTACAAGTCCTGAGAATTTCAACAACTTCAGTCATTAGGATCTTGGCACTAGATTGCGTGAGAGCAGAAGTGTAGAAGCACAACTCTTTCAACCATTTCTATATACAGCAGGAGCAACAATCTTACCATCATCCATGACATCAGTTAGACTCATGCGACCATCGGGAACATAGTGCCGGCATCCATGAAGGTATGAAACTACATTCAGAAGAAGAGTAAGTCAGACCTTGTATGCTAGGTTTACATGACTTCAAACATAATATATACGGAGGTGGTATAATATTACCCATCATCAAGACAACAGCAACAAGAACATTTACATAGTGACTTCATTCCTAACATCAATATGGATATGAACAAATAAACCATATATAGGCAGTGAAAACCATAGGCATGATGAGTATGCAAAGACACATACCTCGAAAAAACATTTTGATTGAATATATACAACCCACATTCAGCTATCCTGACAGCATCAAGAAGTGAATGAATCTCCATATGCATAAAGAAGATAAAAAACAACAAAAAATAAACAAGGATGGAATGAGTGTTATTACCTAAGCATCCCCATCCGAATATTCATCATCTATACATTCAGCTAGTGCTAGTTCCTGACAGTTTCAAGAAGGGAATGAATATCCATGTACATAAAGAAGATAAAAATAATTTAAAACCACTTCTTCATCAACCAATTCATGGTTTTGTTAAGAATTAGTGTACACTGTAATGTGAATTATATTCTAAATATATTATATCTGCACAAGGTTCAGAAAATGCAAGCCCTGTACAAAGTGAGATATTTCAAAATCATCATCTCCTCAAAGTTCTGCTAGAGAATGATCAAGTATCAGCTGGTTTACGAGTAGAATCTCACCCATCACCTTCATCAAGTAAAAGAGGCATATAATTGACATGGATAATGAGGCCTTCACTAACTCGCATCACAACATAACTAGAGCACCCATAATCCAGTACAAGACTCTTAATTCTACAACACAAACATATATAACAGCTGTAAAATCATAATCCAGCAAATCAGAATCGACCTGACGGGCCATATGGGACATCAATGAGTGAATGAGTTTACCAAGTCACACTTCCTCAACAATAACACAAATTACCACCAGTCCCCAGTATAACCCTGAGTATCAAAATTATAGCCCCACACCTAGAATTTGTTCACAAATCAGGAAACGAAACATATAGATTCAGTAAGACCAACTGGGTCAATACTATAGATGTCTGCAACATCAATTTCTTATTTGCTAATAACTACATTCCTGAGCACAGAAATTATGCTCAACGTGAACATTTTAGCATACCTAGAAATATTTTTATGCAATCTTTTATTTCAACACTAACATCTGAAGAAAATGTAGTTGTGGATAGATATTGCATAATAAAGGGAGGAAGCAAAAAATAAGGGAGGAAACAAAAACAAACTTACCTGAGCATCTACATCTGAATACTTATCATCTCCCTGAAAGCATCAAGAAGTGAATGAATGTTCAAATATCTTTTCACATAAAGAAGATTAAAAAACAAACAAGTTAATAAACAAGTCCTGAAACAACGCATTATTACCTGAGCAATTCCAATCCAATAATCATCATCTCCAACCATTTCTGAAATCAATGGAGCATCACTAGAGGTTTTAGTGAAGACATATGGATCTTCAAAAGTATTCATATGGGGGTATGATATAATAGGAGATTCCAAAACCAGATTCCAATGCTTTCTTGTCAAATCGCTGCAGTAAAAAACTTGGCTAGCTTGAGAAGCATGGATGAACGGCTCATCTTCTTCCTTTGAGCTTCTCGCAAACTTTTCAAAATTGACAAACCTCAACTTTGTCTCTCGATCCACATATGATCCATGTACTTTGTCTTCGACTCGCGCCCAATCACAATAAAAGACAGCTTCTGTGAAAACTCCATAGTCTATTTCAAGTACCTTTTTCAGAATGCCGTAGTATGTAGTATCGTCATCGACAAGGTTAGTATCCCTGGAACTTGCTCTAAAGCTGGTGCAAGCATTCAATGTGACTCCACTATTTTGCGTAGTTAAATGTTTTTCTGCATCTGCTTTGTAGAAAAGATAACCATTAATACAATATGAATTATATGAAACTGTGCGGAACGTCGGCCCAATTGCGATCCTACGAAAATCGGTCATTAAAGTGCCTTCAAGTTGTCCTCTTAACCATGGAATGTAGTCCCTAGTTTCCGTCCTTCCCCTACGAGTTTGGTTAAGGTTAGAAACATACGCATTATATTTCCTGTCAAATGACAAATACATTGGTAAGTGTATTGTATTTCATATCAACTGACAAAGACATTGATAAGTGGATGTTTATTTTTATAGTGCAATGAATTGATTCAAACAGAAACCAACTTATTATTTACTTACGCTTCCCATTCAGTATTTTCATCTGAGTGTCTCAATATCCATAGACGAACTTGATCATACTCTAAGGTGGTTAGCTCATATGGTTTTCCCTGTGAATCACATGGGTATGGACCTTCGTAAACATCATCGGGCATTGATATCTTTCCACGACACTTATAAGACTTTTTCTTTCCCTTATGAACAAAATCCATGCATTGGCGCGCTCCTTCAATGACCTCATACTATTTTTGAATAGACGCTTCTATATAATTTTTGTTGCGTCCATAAACCTTGTAGGTTCTCATCATCCGAACATGTAGAAACTAATGAATGAATTAAGTTAAAAAAAATATTAGAAACAGTAATAACAGATTGTAAACTAAATGCAAAATACTTGAATTTTAGCTCCTGAATTATTCTGCAATAACCAAATGGTCTCCCCAGCTTTTCCTATAAGAACACCAACCTGCCAAAAACAATTAAATTTTCATTTCTCAGGATTCATACAACACTTCACTATTTTTAGTCAAATTATTGCTGATATGTAAATGATAGAACCCATTAATTCCTGCTTCTTAGTCAAATTATTGGTGCTATATAAATGATAGAACCCCCCCCCAATTCGAAAATTTTAGTCAAATTATTGCTGATATATACATTTGTATCACGAGATTACTAATTTTTTTGACCTAATTAAACAAAACCCCTAAAGAAATAGAAAAAATTGTTTATTACCCTAATAAATTGATACTCAGAATTTAACTCAGAAATGGAATCTCAGAATTTAACACATAAATTGAAACTCGGAATAAAGTACATACCCTAATAAGTTTGTGAGTTGAAGCTCTGATAAAACCTGAAATCAGAGGTTTGCTAGCCGTTTTCAAATCTTCTGAAATTTTATGAACCCTAACTAGTAAATAAAACCATCATTAATTCTTCCCATGGTGATGATTTAATTTGTTTGAGACAAATAATAAATTTGCTTGAGAGTGAGAGAAGTATTAGATCTATAGAGAATCGCCGAGAGGGAGAGAGAGAGAGAAAGACGATAATATGGGTTCTCTTTTTTCTCGATGGCTAGCTAAAAAGTATAAACATAGACCGAGTCATATTTTCACCTGAGTCAGCTAGAGGTAAATGGGATGAATCGGATCTCTATGAGAAACAATTAAATGAAGTTGAAGTTTTCTTTAACTTCTGAGAAAGACAAAGTTTTTGGTGGTATATAGGCAATTAAAAAGACAATCCAACTTCTTGGAAAGAATGGAAATTGTGATTCAGCCAAATTGAAGTAGAAACTGTGAAAATCAACTAACACTCTTTCTTTGAATTTTTATTCAAACTACGTAATTGAAGTAGAAAACAGAAAAAGATTAGCATGACTTTGTCAAAAGACTTGAGAATGGAAAACAGAATAAGAAGTTGATAAAATTGAAGAAGATTGAAACAATTGAATATAATTGAACAAGATTGAAAGTTAATGAAATGAAAACTAAGTTTAAAACTGAACAAGATTGATGATACCAATATATTTCATTAGATAAGAGCAGGGCTCATAAACCTGTTAAAGCTACATATAATTAGATAAGAGCAGGGCTCCTAAACCCGCTAAAGCTACAAACATACATAGATAGATATCCGTCAGAGAACTCACAAGTGTTGTACAATATTTCTTAACTTGTTTTGAGTGTCTTCTTCTTTATATAAAAAGAGATGAGACTCAAAACTACAATGCACTTCAACTGTACCAAAAAACAATTCGCCCAAAATAGTTACATCTATAACCCAAGATCATATATCCCAAAATACTTACATATATCACTTCCATTTTGTTCCTAAATTCATTGTACCAAAAAAAAAAGTCCCATAAAGTTCTGAAAACCTCCACAAAAAAACTGAACTTCCAAGTTCAGGAGAACTAAAAATCTGGATCATCACAGGTGACCGAGTGTCATGGCCACTGAATCATATCGTCTATAGATATGTCACCAAGAGTTCCAACACCATCATATAGATCCTCAGTAGGTACCAAAATTTGATCAATGAGGACCAAACAATCTCCATTTGTTGGTTGTGCACTCGGATCAACACGGCCAAATACAACATATCTATTCCTTAAATTCCTCAACACTACATTATGAGACCTATGCGAAGAACCAGTACCAATATCCATAGCCTAAGACAATATTAACATCCCCTTAGGTCAAAAAAGAATAACAGGTCTTCTTAAGAAAAATATTGAAACTAAATGGTTACCGATTCAATAACTACATTGTTTAAAATGTGTTAGTAATAAAAAAATATTACCTGACCAGTATTAACATTGCTGGTGCCACCCCCCTAGCTGCCTCAACATACTCCCCAAGAACTCGGAGACGATCTTCAATAAATCTATTCTTCAGCTGTTCTTGTCGCAACTGCTCCCTAGGAATTGCAGAAGCAAGCAATTCAGTCTTCGAGACACCACCTCATATACCTCTAACAAAGCCCCCATGATCACGCCCAAATACCTACAAACAAGTAAACAAAATGAGTTAGTAAGTAAAATATTTTATTTTTATAAGAACAAATAGCAATGTGAAATTCATATGCAACCACCTTCGCGACTGCATCCCTGTCCACATGGGTCTCTTTACTATACTGCTCAGTCTGTAGCAACTCTTTTACCTCTCCCTGCAAAGTAAAAAAGAAATTATAACCAAGTCGAAATCGAACTAAAAAAAAAACATACTTGTGAACCTAAAATCAATATGAAAAACATCCAAACTTACCAAATATTTCCTACATCTTACTTCATAATCATCAGGGTCAAATTGTTCAAGATCTTCTTCTGGAAATTCTTGGTACACATGTGTAGCAACAAAGAATACAGATCTGCTAACAGTCCCAGTTGGACTTTGTTGTTCCATTATATGGTGACACCGCGCAATACCATCTCTTCCAGTACTATGTAGAGCTTTAACTGCTTTCCTTGCCCTCCTCCCTCTCACCCTGGCTACTTTATCGTTGTATTTATTAACCATTTCCACAAAAGCCTCCCAATCTTCCTTCTTCTGATTTCTTGGCCTCTTGGCTTTTTTTTCAGCAACAGTAGAACCAGATGCATCACACACTTTCCTTAGAGGAGTCTTCCCATTCCTCCAAGATTTGTTTGCCATTTTTAAAGCTTTGTCCTTGACAAATTCAGGCACTTTGTACACATTCTTGATTTCTCTCCACACTTCTTCCTTGAGTTCCGGTGGAACTTTCCTCCAGGTTTCGAAAGATGGTGACACAACACTCTTAGCAATCACTCCAACTTTGGTGGAATATGGCTTTCACTCTCCAATGGGTTGTCCAAGTGCATTGAATTAAATTGGAAGTAGGTGATCAACTGCATAAAACCAATATACTTAATTAGTAATTATAACTCAACTGTAATCCATGACTAAAACAGAATTCATTTCTTACTAAAGAGAAATTCATATAAAAGGGTCCTGAGTCATAGAGACCAAGATTATTGAAACTAAACTCCAGGGTACAAAATGAAAAAAAAAATACAAATGGATGCATTAGGTCTGCGCAACTAGTTTCTATACAGTACGCAGCTAAGAGTTTTGGACTATCTAGCCATACAATAAACAACACATTTGAACCTTACAATCACTTCAAGAATAATAACATTAGCTTGAAATTCGAGCTAGTTATAATCAATAGAAATTCTAAATTTATATACAGCAAATTTTAACCAAAACGTTAGCATTCCCAGACTTATAGGAAATGAAAAATTAAACATATTTGTGACATTGAAAAAAAAAAGAAGGAATTAACCTTTCTTCTCTACTTATATGAAAGTTTAATATCCATCTAATAATGCAACTACCTCTTGCCAACAATATATCTAGTTAAGGTTGCCAACAATATATCTATGTTATTACCATCAGTACAAAATAAAGAAATTGAAAGACACAACTATGTTATTACCATTCCTGCTTTCTTGAGAACTTTGAGTTTCATTGACAGACTGTTGGAATGCCTCATGCCATTGGTCCTCAGTATGTAAACTTCCCACTGGTTCATTATTGCGACCATTTGGAGAGTGCTCACCATCAGATGAAGATAAATGTTCACTCTTAGAACCTGGACTTGCAGAAGCATTGAGCAAGGGAGTAGTCCAGTCACTTGCAGTTGACCTACTAGTTGTAGGATGAGATCGTCTGCGACTTACGCTACTAAGTCTCACCATAGTCATCTAAAATCAAAAATAAATCATACCATTTCAATAAAAAGTTCAGATTTTTCATCATTAAGATCATCTGAAAACATATTTAGATATTAATCATACAAATCATGATATAAATTGCATAAAAAACCACCATAAACATGATAAATCAAATAGAAATCATAAACCAGAACATATAAAGCCATGCAATTTTAGAAAATTTCAGATTTTACTTCATTAAGAACATCTGAAAACATATCGAGATGTTAATCATACAAATCATTAAATAAATTGAATAATAAAAACCCTAAACATGATACTGGTAATACAATACAAAACAGTAACAAATCCTTAACTTAACATGATCTTCATACCCAATCACACAAAACAATTAGAAACTACAAAATATATGATTTTCATAGTAAAGTGATTTTACCTGAAGATCTTGCAGAAATCAAGTAAAACCCTGTCAAGAAACAAACACAAACGATAATTAAAACCAACAATTAAACAAGAGGAACATGAAAAGAAAACAGAAAAGGGGATTTTTTTTTTACAAACCCTAACTTTAAAATTACAAACCTTAACTTTACCTTGGACAAAATCAAGATTGAATCTGGTTTTGATAATGGCTGGTATCAAAGAAAATGGTTCATGTGATTTCTTTCTCTGATTTGGGGTTTGGGTGAGAGCTGGAGTGGGAGGTTTGGGTGAGAGAGTACTGAGGGGTTTGGGTGAGAGAGTACTGACCAAATAAAGAGACGAAGGAAACATTAAATTATATATTACTCGATACTAACGAGGGACACTTGTTTCATCTGAGCGGTTCCAACAAAAAAGTTATTTCTAACCACACAAAGTGGAGGGAATCATCGCGCCAAAAATCTATCTAGCAGTGAAATATCCCCTTCGCCACTGTCGTTTGTACGGGTCAACTAAAGTCAAACCACTATGACTATTTGACTTTATTCAGCAACTAAATCATTTATGTCGTTGTATAAGTCAACTAAATTCCAACTATAACGACAAATTGACTTTAGACAACGACGCGTTCTGCGTATGGTAGTTTTGAGACATTAGGTTATTGTGTCGTTACATTATGACTCAAATAGCCTCTTTTCCACTAGTGGTAATCATACATGCATCATCGATGGCAGCAATTGCAATACTCTGCTTCTCAACCATTTTCTCTCAATCGTTTCAACTACAATGACCTAACTTGGGCCGTCATCATAGCATATGCCAAATTCCATCACCGATTACAGTAGAAACCACTTTTTTGTTCTCTGGTTTCACTTTTGGCAACTCAAGCCGAGTTAGCAATTCGGAGTTCGGCACGTATACAACGTATAATCTGCTTTAGTGATGTGAACGAAGCATAATCTAAGCGATAAATACGACGTGTATTGTTCACTAATTGGATTTGTATAATTTAAACTCGGTCAATTCTCCGGTCAAGGGAGATTCGCTAATAAGGAAGTTTATCGATTTGATGTTCTGTATAATTCGTTTTAGTGATGTGAATTCGGGAAGCATAATTCGGTTTGTATTAAATACAAATAAAATGTAAGTATAGAGGTTAAGCTTGGATTTGTTCACTAATTATGTATATAAATTAAATATATGTAAGTTTAATACCAACTAATCATAGGTTTAGTGGAGTACTGGTGAGAAAGGGAGATGTAGGTCTATACTTAGAGTCTTTCCGCTTGCATTTTTGGAGAAAAACATGCCAAAGTTACTTGGGCCTTCAAAAATACTTTAAATAAGCCCAATGGCAAATGGACCCGCGAATTAATTGGCGTATAGTTCGCACTTCCCATAAAACACGCGAATGCAGTACGTAACAACACAAAAAACAGTAAACCTTAACTTTATGTAAGGAAGTGAAAATTAAGTTTGCTTTCACCACAAAATTCTGATTTCCTTTTTTGGGTGAAGGATATTAGGTTTTTTCACGTGTTTTTTTTTTTTAAATTTTATTTATTTAATGTTTTATTTAATTAATTTTTTGGAAGTAAGTTTTGTCCACCGTAATTAATATAAGTTAAGTATAGGTGTAAACAAAAAACCTCCAACTTTAACAAAATTATTTAAGCTCAAATTCTAACATAATTATTGTTTGTCCCTATTTTTTTTGTGTACGCTGTAACAAAATTAACGAACTGTTAAGTATTTGATGTATCCAAATTGTAACCAAATTTTAATTGTTAGAACCAATAGAGTTATGCCAAGTGTCCTCACCATAGCTTCTGTATTAGAAAAGGCCTTTCTTGGCCAATAGGAAGCAAGGGTTTCATTACCATTTAATGTGAGAGCTTTATTTGTCAAGGCCTTTAAGGAGGAGGATAATGGAGCACACAATCACTCATACAGTTTGATTAACATATATATACTTAGGACACATTTTTATTTTCTCTTAATCAAGTTTACCAACCATATGCTTGACTGGTACAAGCTCAAGAGGAATTTTCTTATGGATGCTAATCCCTGATGACTCCTCCATGCTTATATCTTCCTTCTTCAACCCTTTTGGCAATCCCCAATCGAAAGCGTACAATAGATTCGCGAGCACTAGTTCGATTAACACAATTCCCATATTCATTCCAGGACAACCCCTTCGACCTCCCCCAAAAGGTATGTATTCAAAATTCTGCCAACCCACAAAGTCAATGGAGCTATCTTTGAACCTCTCTGGCAAGAATTCTTCTGGATTCGGCCAATACTTGGGATTTCTCCCGATTTCCCACGCATTTATTAGAACCCTTGTTTTTGGGTATACATCGTATCCATCTATCTTACTGTGCTTCATGCTTTCTCTTGGAACCAACAAGGGACCTGGTGGGTGCAATCTTAGAGTCTCCTTAACAACCATTTTTAAGTATCGGAAATTATCAAGGTCTGATTCTTCTACCTTCCCTCTTAATCCCACGTAGCTTCTAATCTCTTCTTGAACGTTCTTCATTTCTTTGGGATTTTTAGCCAGCTCTGCCAGTGCCCAATTCATTGTTACAGCTGATGTGTCTACTCCACCAAGAAATATATTCTGATAGTTTTTGTACAGAAAATACAATGTGTATCATAAGTTTATCCTAAAAATGTAGAAACGAGGAAGCAAAAACAAAAAATTGAACAGTGATAGAAGATTCTTTTGGTAACTAAAATTAGGAGAAGAAAATGAAATTAATTACCATAAGAACTGCTTTGATATGGTCATTTGTGAGACGAATCGCACTCGTTTGATCGTTTTCTAGTTTAAGCAAAACGTCTATGATATCTTCGTGCTCCGATTTCAGTCTCTCCGGGTTGACATGTTCGTCTATCATTTGCTGAAAAAATTTATCCAAATCATGAAAGCATTTTTCAGTTTCACCATGGATGCCACTGATCCTATCGATAACCCATCCTACAACAGGAAAAAAGTCGGTCGCAGAGAAACCAGCCAAAACAGCCATGACATTGTAAAGAATTGTTGCGAGTGTTCCACAATCAAAGTGGTTCCTGCTTTGACCAGTTGTGCTACCAAAAGCAACTCTACAGATTGCTCTATTTGTACGGGAATGAGAATAAAAATAATTTAAAGAATGCAGTAATTTCCTTTAGACAGATCCCTAATGAGCAAAGGACATACGATACCGATAACTAGTACGTGATACCGATAACTAGCGTAACTGTTCATACGATA
>JAJJWX010000092.1:0-155928 GCA_023529315.1 Papaver bracteatum
GACTAATAAGTTTTTTTTTATTCACAAAAGAAAATAATAAATTATAATTTTATTAAAACCTTAAAAATCCTATTTTTAGTAATTGTTTTCCAACACTTTGTACATTCTTTCTTGCTAATAAAATCTTCACTTCTGATAAAAAAAAAACTAATGCTAGTTAATTTATTATAGCATGTTTTGGTCTCGGAATAATGCCAAACTTGGTTGTGTTTTTGATATTGAATAATTGCGCGATAGAGGAGATTCTAAGCATGCTGGGTTATAACGGTAGTTTACCAGTAGTACACCTTATGACTAGGGATCAATCTTCTTTATTTCTCGGAAGTACTAATACAAACATATATATGGATTTTGTTTTAATTCAGGTCCTATACTGATTGATAAGGTAGTGGAATACAACAATGGTAGCTTACCTACACTGATATTGAATCCAAACTCATGGGCTAAGGTATGCTTACCCGGCCTCTAGATATGCAATGAATCATCACCTGTAATTCTCATAGATACTAAAATTAATCTTAGGTTGCCAACATAATCTTCTTGGATGCGCCCGTGGGCGTAGGGTTCTCATATTCGAAGTCCTCACATGAATCACCAATCTCAGACTCTGTATCAGCTAAAAATACTTATGAGTTTCTAGTAAAGGTACTTGGGTTATACTAGTCATTGAAAACGTAAATTCCATTCTTTTGGGCGTACATTTTGTACTCAAAGATTACTAATCCAATCCTTTGTGCGGCAGTGGTTGATTCAAAATCCATAATTTCAGTCTAACCCACTTTACATTGCTGGTATATCAAAATCCGGCTTTCTAATCCCAATCATAGTTCAAGATTTGATTAGAGGTGATAATTTTTACCGTCATTTCCATTTTCCAAAATAGATAATTGTCGGAAATGGTAACATATTTTGTATTCTATAAGATGTGCAGATATTGAAGATGGAAAGTATCCATTTCTCAACTTTAAGGTTTGTCAAATTCATTTTTCTGTATTACCATTCAATGGCTTTACCATTTTTTACTAGTATAGGTAAAAACCAGGTCATTCTCATATTTCAAGCTCATGTGGTATTCCTTTGACAGGGTTATTTGTTGGGCAATCCCGGTACAGATCGGCGTCTAGAGGAAAATGCAAGGGTACAATTTTCCTATAACTTGGGGTTTGTATCTTATGAACTCTACCAGGTGATGCATTTGTACTTACAAATCAATTTATGGGTGCTTTTAATTTTTAAATTAACCTTTTACACTAATTTATTTGTAATTTACCCTCTTGCAAACAGTCGATAAGAGTAAACTGTAAAGGAAATTTTCTCAACTTTGATCTTTCAAATGGGAATTGTTCCAGAGATCGCCGAGTATTTGAAGAGGTGGTTGAGAAAAAATAATCCATGTTCCTTGCTATTTCTGACAACTTAGTGGCACTCCACCTTTAAAAATTTAGGAAGCTGAAAGCATAACAAGTAACTTGATATTCTAAACACTTGTGTTCGTTTTTACAGTTAATTGCAGGAATAAATAGGAAGCAAGCTATGGAACCTAGAGGTGTAAAGTGGGTTGTGACTAGCACTTTTTGAAAGACATCACGCTAAAATTTGAAACTGCTTGAGACAAAGACGTGACTTAGCCCAAGACGGACAAAGACGTTAGTTAAATGGGACGTCTTTGGTTTGAATAATTGGCACAAAGAGCACAAAGACAAAGACGACACTTGACGGATAAGCAAATTTCAAAGACAAAGACGTTAAGAAAGCACGTCATAATATGTACAAGTACACCATATAACAAGGCATAATACATCACATTTTTTGTATATTTCACAAAAGAGTCACTATTCTAGCTAGTTTTTAACATTTTATACTGACTTATTTATAACAACACATATAATATCTTAATATTTGGAAAATATATTTCAATATCGTTGTTATAATATCGTCATCTATATTTAACTAGAACATTAATTTACATGACGATAATCCAATTTTATATTTGATGGACTATTTATTTTTATTGAATAAACTTGTTAATTTTACTTGAAATAATATCAAATGGTATGTTGTCTAATTAAATTCTTGTGATAATGTCCGACTTAATGTATACATTAAGTGATTTCAAATTTTTATAGGACGTGCTAAGATGTACAAAGACGGCATCGTTTATTCGTGTCTTTGTGCCGGGCTGTGATTATGCCTAGCTTTTGACTAGTAAAGCACAGCACGGCACATCACGTTTAAATCGTTGCACAAAGACAACACGACACATGGCACGTGAAGCACGCGACTTCGCAGGCCGTGTCACAGGGTCGAATACGTTTACACCTCTAATGGAACCCCTATGTGATAATACACTTATTCCTTCATGGAATCCCAAAGAGATGATTGAAAATGGACGGCGAAGGTCTCTTGTTAAAATCGAAGAAGGTTTTGAAGGGGAAAATCATCTTCTTCCTCCTAGTTGCTTTCGGGTAACTCTCCTTATCTTCCTTGCTCCAGTACTTACATGCTCAAAACAATCACCGGCTTCTGAATTTTACTTGTTCATACCATAAACATTGTAGAATTACGGTTATGTATTGTTGGAGTATTGGGCGAACGATGATGGGGTACGTAAAGCACTCCATGTGAAAGAGGTATATTTGTACTATGAAAAAAATTAAGTTTGCACATATATATGATTCGCGCTGAATACCGAAGCAAGGTTAGGTGTTGAGTAAACCAGTTTGTAAGTTCTTCTCTAACATTATTTTATGCAATTATACGTACCAATGTACTATTATTATGAGTTAACATTGTACAGGGAACAACCAAAAAATGGGTAAGGTGCAATCGGGACTTAAGGTATGGAAGTGAGCTCGAAAGCAGTATAGAATATCATCACAACATTAGCACCAAAGGTTATAGGTCTCTTATTTTAAAGTAAGTTCAAGAAAGCATTATAAAGTACGTGGATGTTTGCTTTTCAAACATTGTTTATGAATCAAATTCCGGTTCGAGTCGGATGTCAAGTCGTTTTTTTTTTTGCAGTTGCAAATTTCCATGATGTACTTCCCTTGGGAACTGTTTTTTCTTTCTTTATTTATGGAATAACCTTTGGCAACCTTTTTGATCTTCAAATCACAGTGGTGATCTAGATATTGTAGTTCCACATATATCTACGGAAGCATGGATACGAACACTCACCAACTTGTCCATAACTGATGACTGGCAACCGTGGTTTGTGAGTGAACAAGTTGCAGGGTATGTTAATCTTGACAATGACATAACTCAGTATATGCAGATCACAATCATTGACAGCATTTTATCGATAATGTAGCAATTTTGCTTGTTTTGTAGATTCAAAAGGACCTATTCTAATGGATTAACATACGCTACAGTCAAGGCAAGTAGAACCTATAGCTAGCACCATTTTTGGCCATACTCTTAATAAACATTGAACTTTTTTTTTTTCTTTGTTTTCAGGAAGCCGGACATTCAGCTCCAGAATACAAGCCAACAGAATGTTATGCCATATTTCAGAGGTGGATTTCAAATTCTCCATTGTGAAAGGATCATCTCAACAATGCCTCTTGGATGAATTGGTGCAGCACAAGAAGCTGAAGCATACACATCTCTAGAGGCTAGTTGTGGGTAGTGGGTATACGTAAACATTGTGCTCAGAAAAAAAAAAACCTTTCAAGCATTTGAGCTATTTGTTGTTTATATCATATTTCTTGAACTTTATTTTAGTTTTGTTCAAATTAATCATCAGAAACTTAATTAATTAATTTCAGTAACCTGTGATATCAATTTTTAATTTCATCTACGTATCTCTTCGAACATGGAGCTTGAATAAAAAATATTCAAGTAATTCATGATGTGAAAAAACAATTTAAGCTTAGTTGTGAAGAAATTATATGACATTCTAACAACTATTTCCAATGGTCAAACAAAATGAAATTTCTTTGGCATTTCTAAAACAATTATAGATTCAGGAAGAAATGCGATGTCCACACTAAAGCCAAGCTCATCAGCAATAACTATGAATATTATGTGTTACCAACTAAGTACTTAATACATACTGCTAGCTAGCAATATCAATGAGCTAAGTAGCAAAATGCCCCAAAATTGACCCCAAGGTTGTGAAAATTCCCCGGACGTTAGCGAAAAGATTAAAATGCCCCATTCCGTTACTTTTATGTATAATAGTCAAAATGGGACATTTTGATAAATTTTGACTAGTCAAATGTGTTATGAATGGTCTCTTTTGCCCTTCGACAGAATCTATGGTTTCAAGATTTAGTGTTCAATGGCTTAGGGTTCAAGGTTTGGGGTTCAGGATTTAGGGTTCAGGTGGTGGCAGTGGTGGTGGTGGCAACGGTAGTGGTAGTGGTGGTGGTGGTGGTGATAGTGGCGGCGGTGTTGGTGGCGCGGTGTTGGTGGCAGTGGTAGTAGTGGTGGTGGTGGTGGTGGTGGTGGAGGAGGTGGTTGGTGATTGTTCGTTTGGTAGTGGCGGCCGTCCAAAATAGTCCCCCTTATGTCATCTTATTTGTTATAGGGGTATAAATGTCATCTTTTCACACGTGCGGGACCACATGCATGCTAATTTGACCACTTAACCATCTCTAACGGCAAAAGTAATGGTTTGGGCATTTTGATAAAAATTTCGGGCATTTTAATATTTTTCCTAATGCTCGGGGCATTTTCACAACCTTGGGGTTGATTTTGGGGCATTTTTCCACTTAACCCAGAATATAATTAGAAAAGAAAAAATTGCAGCAAATTAAAGATAGAATTACGATTGTTTGTTTGGGTCACATGTTGTTGGATTCATACGTAGTTGTTTGTTTGTCAAAGGTACACAAGTTCATATGCTCGTTACCCTGACTTCGTTGGCATCTCAATTTTAAATGACAATGTGTATTGCATGAAACAGAACACAATATTTTGGTGTATATTTCACACACTTACTTGGTGGATTTGTATTACATTATATAAAAGAAACATTACCCTAAATAGAGTTTAATGTACATGAATGAGAATACAATTTACATTGAATGAGAATAATGAAAATCACCGGAGATTGGGGCAATCGACTAAGGGCATGAGAGAATCAAATCTTTGCATTTGTAATGAGGATATATTGGCTGCAATTACGGCTGATTGATGACTCCTTAACATTCCCTCTCAAGTTGTGCATGAGCTGGTCGAATGTTCAACTTGTTTATGCAGAGTTGAAGCGTAGGTAATTCAGCCCCTTAGTGAAGATGTCAAATAATCTGATCTTTGGTTGAAATAAACTTCACTTCCAATTGTTTAGTGATACTCTTTCCCTTACAAAATGGTAATCTATTTGATATGTTTCATCGAGCATGAAATACAAAGATTTTATGATTAAATACGTCGCTCCAGATTGTCACACCATAAAGATGGAGATTGAACTTGTGATGCCCAATTCTTTTAGAAGAGATGAAGCCACATTATTTAGGGATGTTGCAATAGCTATACCTCTCGTATTCAGCCTCCGTGCTTGATTTGGAGACAGTCTTTTGCTTCCTCGCACTCCATGATACCAGATTTCCACCAAAGTAGATCGCATATCCACTTGTAGACCGTCTATCATCCAGGCTACCAGCCCAGTCGATCTGGTAGGCGTGTAACTTTCGATATCATAAGATTTATGTAGCAACAGGCCATATTGAATCGTATGTTTGAGGTAGCGCAAAATTCTTTTGACCAACTCCCAATGCTCTTCATACGGATCAGTCATGTATTGATGAGACTTTATTGATGAGCTCACGCAACATCCTGGACGTGTGAGGTGAAGATATTGTAGTGCCCGCAAACACTACGATACATAGTTGGATCTGCAAATCGTGTAGTACCTTGTTTACTTATTTTTGCATTCACGGCAAGAGGAGTAGTGACCGGCTTTTGCCCCTTCCATTTTTGTACGAGTAAGAAGATCGGAGATGTACTTCTGATTTTAGTAAGAGCCTTCTTTTTGATAACTTCTACTCCTAAGAAGTAACTCCGGTTCACCTAGATCTTTCATTGAAAAACAGGACTTAGATCATTAATAAGTTTAGTAATAAGAGACTGATTTGAACTGTTACGATGATATCATCCACGTAAATGAGAACATAAGTGATTCCAGTTGACTGTTGTATAAACAATGAACTATCAGCTAACGAACCCGTGAATCCCAAGCCAGTGAGATGCGTCACGAGTTTTGAGTACCATGTATCGCGGTGCTTGCTTTAGGCCGTAGATTGATTTATTTAACTTGCATACATGATTGGGAAAGTCTTGATCAATATAGCCAATTGGTTGTTTCATGCAAACACTTTTCCGTGAGAACTCCATGTAGGAAAGCATTTTGGACGTCTAGTTGACGTATGTTCCAACTATGTGTCACAAGAATAGAGAGAACAAGACGTATAGTGCTAGGTTTTATCAACACAGGACTCAATGTTTTCGCATAGTGAAACCTTCCCTTTGATTGAATCCTTTGGCTACTAGACGTGCCTTTGTCACGTCAATTTACCCATCTGCTTTTTGTTTAACTCGAAAACCCATTTCGAGCCTATTACATTCATCCACTCTCATATGGAACTAAACTCCAAGTACCATTTCGAATATGAGCATTGATCTCGTCATCCATAGGAGGCGCCATTGAGGATCTTTTGATGCTTCGGTGTAACAAGATGGAGCCATAAACTCTGGTATCCCTAAAGGATATTTAGAAGTCAAGGCATAACTTGTTAACCGGTTTTTTGATACCATGTTTTGCTCGTGTCATCATGGAATGTCTTTGTGGTGGTGGTGGAGCTGGTATAGCTGTGTTGTCAACAACGGTTGTCGTGTTACCGGATGGTGAGTGGGTTGAAGAGGCGTTTCACCGGAGAGATCGGCATACCAGTAATGTAGTACTTTGAGAGACGGGGTGAGTTGACACTTGCTGAGTCACGGTAGGAGTAACAACAGATGAAGACAAACGAAAAAGTGGATGAAGTGAGAAGTTTGGTAGATGGTATGCATTTTTGAGATTCAAGTGAACATACCGTTGTTACAGCGGCGAATGGAAACTCGTTTCTTCAAATTTGACGTGACGAGAGATGTAGATTCTGTTTGTTGGCACATGAAGACATAGATATCCTTTGTGTGCACCACTATATCGATAAAAACACAAGGAAGAGATCTTTGCTCTAGTTTGTTTGATACATAGGGCCTAAGGCATGGATAACATAGACATCCGTAAACTTTGAGTAGAGAAAAATCGGGTTTCTTGTTATGTAACAATTCTAAAGGTGATCTAGATTCATTCTTTGAGGATGGAATCCTATTAATGAGATAAAAAGCGATGAGTGAAAGCATCGAGACCAATATGACTTGGGCATAGAAGCATGGAAAATTAAGGCTAGACCGGACTGTTAATGTGTCTTATTCTCCGCTCTACAAGACCATTTTGGGTCCCAAGTATGTGGGCAAGAAAATCTATGTATAACACACGAGTTATTGAGAAAAGATGTGAATTTTTATATTCTCCTCCATTATCGATTGAAAAACCTTCATCTTGTGATCAATTTGATTTTCTATTAGTTGTTTGAATTGTATAAAAGCAAGCGCATCCGACTTCCTAGCTAGAGGATAGATCCAAGTATAATGAGAGAAGACATCAAGTAATAGCAAATAATAACGATGTCCATTTCTTGAGACAGATTGGAGAAACCCATAAATCGAGATACTACTAAGCTCAACGACTTATCAAAAGTTGAATAATGACAGAAAAGGAAGTTTGTGGCTTTTGCTTACATGACAAGAATGGCAAAACTCAAACTTTTTATTTGATGGAAGGAGAAATTCTTTATAACTTTCGAAAAAACGATCGCAACATTGGATGGCCAAGGCGTTGATGCCATATTGGTATTGTAGGTGACACAAGAGCAGTTGGTGAAGCTTTGTCAATCTCTCGTACACCATCAAACATATAGAGTCATTTCTCTCATTTGCCCCTAGCACGTATTGTCTTGGTGTGTAGATCCTTTACAAGAAAGAAACGAGTGAAACTCAAAATAAACTTGATTATCTCGACGAATTTTGAAACCGATAGCAAGTTGGTTTTAATCTCGTACATGAAGAATATTATTGAGTGCAAAGGATCGATTGTTATGATAAAAAGATGCATTACCAATATTCTCGAGTATGTGGCATTACCATTTCCCACATGGACCTGTTACGTGCCATACGTATTCATGGCGAATGGCAAGGTTGTTGAGATCTCAGCGATGATGGTGTGTTGCTCTGTGTCCAAGTAACCAGTTGTTATCATGAAGTCCACCAGGTAGAGCAAGATAAGCTTCTCTGGGACGTCCGAATTTTTGTGTTGGTCCATTATTCTTCTTACGGAACCAACAATTTCTTGTAGCGTGATTTCTCTTTTTTTGAGACTCGGCAAGGAGATTCATCATCTTGTTGCGATTGTTGTCTTGCATCTTTGGTTGATTTTGTCGATAGTTTTGTGGCTGATTTCTCCTCCGTGGGGCCTCGATAAGATTTTGAATAGCTAGCTAGAAGAAGCTATATTAGCTGATGGTTGATGGAGTAGTGCAAGTTCTTGCTCAGACGATATCAAACGACATGTAGATGAGCATAGAAAGGTATCCATGTCAAGCTTGTCAATGGTACTTAGGGTAGTAACAATTGAATCATACGCTGATCTAAGCCACTCAGATGGATCTGACTGATATCCTCTTCGAGAGGGTTACCAGATCATTGCAAGTGCATCAAATAGTTGTTTAGACTTAGAAAAATAATCTTGCATATTAGTGTTACCTTTCAAGACCGTGGAAGTTGTCTTTTGGATGCATCATATGAGCCCTAGTTTTTGGGGCATATCTCTTTTCTAAGGCATCCCATACTTCTTTTGATGAAGTAAGTCCAAGTTATCTGCTTTAGGCCTTATCAGTAAGAGATGAAAAAGCCGACCTAGAAGGATTTGGTCCTGTTCTTCAAATTTTGTGTATCTTTGGATTGGACCTGTCCGAGTGTTTGGTAGGTGTTGTGATGGTTTTACATAGGTTCCATCAACATAACCTTCAAGTCTGTATCCTTTAAGGAGAGGCTTGAATTGGTTTTCCATAGCAGAGTAATTTGTATCCTCGGTTTGATGTTGATTAGGTGGTTGACATGGATTTGGTGTAGGGTTGAGGTTTCAGTGATGATGCCATTGAGAATGAAGTTTGGAAAAGAAAGTGACTATTGGATCTTTTGTTTGATACAAAAACAGGAACACAATATATTGGTGTATATTTCACACACTTACTTGGTGGATTTGTATTACATTATATAAAAGAAACATTACCCTAAATAGAGTTTAATGTACATGAATGAGAATACAATTTACATTGAATGAGAATAATGAAAATCACCGGAGATTGGGGCACTGACTAAGGCATGAGAGAATCAAATCTTTTGCAGCTGTAACAGGGATATATTGGCTGCAATTACGGCTGATTGATGACTCCTTAACAGC
This sequence comes from Papaver bracteatum, assembly GCA_023529315.1. Lineage (NCBI taxonomy): Eukaryota > Viridiplantae > Streptophyta > Magnoliopsida > Ranunculales > Papaveraceae > Papaver > Papaver bracteatum. Next base: position 9,512 of record JAJJWX010000092.1, read on the forward strand.
ATGAGATGACAATTAATTGGAGAACAGCAAACTAATAATATATGGAAAAAATAATTAAAAACAATCCGAATCAAATCAAATATTTGATTCCTTTGTAAGATTGATTGAGTTGTTTAATCTGTGACTGAGCTGTTTTTGTCTCGAAGGAAAAAAAAAAAAGACATATCAACCTTCTTAAATTAATATCGGGTTACCAAATTTTATAGAGTAACAAGAATAATGCGAATGATCGAAACGCGTAAGGTGTGAACGAACGATTGTTCATCAAGGAGAAAATAATGGACAATTTTTATTTATCTTTTCAATAAACTATTACTGCTTATTGATGCGTAATCACAACAACGTATTCTTGTTTTTCAAAGTGACTCATCTTTAGCCTCTATAAGTAGTTCACTTCAAAATGCATTTCAGAAAGTATATCAAAGTTCAGAACAAGAAAAGAAAAGAAAAAAAAAAAAAAAAAACAAGTAAACTAGTTGTGTTATCGAGCTGATTAGCGAAAATGAGGATAATTTGGAGACAGTCTCCTGGGATTTTCAATAGTTCCAGTGTCTTTGCAATATTAACTATATGCCTCATTGTTAGTACTGGTAAGTTTTAAATTTCTTACGGATACTAGTAACTCAATTTACAGTTCATTTTTTTTAGAAAAAATCTCATAGAATTTCATTCATGATAAAAATAGAGATTACATGGGATTCAAATACATCAAGATCTAAGTTTCTTACGCATATTAATGACTATATTTTCTTTTGATCTGCTTTGGATTTCTACAAGTGCTTGTCATACACTACATGTTAGGAATCGATCAATAATGCAGCGGAAATAGAGTTTTAAAATTTTCAAATCAAAAACCCAACATGCAGATGTTAGTGATAGCATAGAGGAGTTTGGAGATTTGTGTATCTTAGCTCGCTAATCCAAACCCAGACAGAAGCCAACTCCAAAAACAAAATCCTTGCTTGAATCTTTTTCTTTAAACACCAACGATTTCTGCCGTGAACGGAAGGAAGAAGAACAGCTCTTGCACCCTTGTTTCTGAACTTCAACTTTGTTGATAAACACCAACAGACTATCAAGCAACTTGAATCTAACCGGCACCTTTTACTTTGTACGTTCTTTCACTAATTAATTGATGCCGCGAACGAAAGCACCCACTGTAAATTGAAAGAGAAAGAAAAGGAAGCTACTGGTGCTTTTGAGAATAAAAGCTCGTATAGCTTTTGTTTATGAAAAAACAAAAACTTTGGTTTTGTCTCCGTGAAAAGAAGACATGGTTTTTTGTTTTCGGGTTTTCTCACAATTAACTTAATTGTATAAAGGATGGGAAAACATGAAGGCTTAGTTCTCTTAGCTTTCGGTGTATCTAGGTTTGATAACTTGCTCCCTTTATATAGCTTTCATATCAAGAGCTATCCTACTTGTTCTCAAACACCTTTTCCAAATACAATTCGGTCTCCTGGTCTACAAGAAATTTTAGCTTTTCTTAACCGTATAAAATTCTATGTGTCTTACACAATTTCAAAGACGATTAAGAAATTACAAGTCATTTCACCAAAGACTTGTAATTGACAAACTCTCTAAAATTACCAGTTTTAATAAAAGTAAAACCCTTCCTCTACTTTCTTACAGTAAGTCCCTCCGCTAATACCGGTATTCGTAAATTATCATAGGCATGTAAAAATTACATATCAACACCTATGTTGAATTTATATTTTGGTCTTTGATGTGCTTTCCTTATTATTATTCTAATAATCACTTAAACAATTTAGGTGACCACTGGCCAGTCTAGAATAATAATTCTCGCACAATAATCCAAGGGAATACACACTCGAGGTGGATACCTTATTGAATATGTATATTCTTACTACGCACTCACAACCAACCATCTTACCAAGATATTGGATCCAAATGACCTCACTGCTTGGTAAGACAAGATAGACGGAAATACACGTAAGGTATATACATATTTTCAGGATTAATAACTTATGTCAAGTAGTAGCTTAGATCCATTCATTTTCTGATATACAATGAATAGAACTAACCGACCGGTTCGACATAATTCAATTACATCAACCTGCTAGATTTAAAAGTCTCCACTTATATGATTGAGATTCATCATAATACATACGTATTTATCATAGCAAGTTATAATCTAAACAATGAATAAAATTCACAGAGATTACGAACACATAAATGTCAGCAATATATTATATCTCCCACTGTATAAATTACAAATAATATATTCGACCATATATCACATAGCATGTTTAAAGTGAACTGTTAGATAATACATAAAATGTGATGTAAAACTATTGTTTTTGGGCATAATCCCAACACTACACTATGTCATTATTAACACCACATCATGCGTTTGTAGATATGGCAACGGCATGGAAGAGGGATATGTGCATTTCTGGGGATATATACATGGACTCAAGAAATCATCCTGGCAAGGGGATAGGTTGCGAATTTTGTGAGAACTGGTGCAGTAAACAATGTTTGGATTTACAACTTCCTGCTGTTTCATATGGTTGTCTTGTTGCTGGTGATAATGACATAAGATGTAAGTGTTGCTGTGGAAGATTATCATCATCAGTGTCCTCTTCCTCATTGCCAACCCTTATTTCTCATCAACCTGAATCCGAGTTTAACGGTGGATGGCCACATGATTATAACATATGTCAGCCAGGTGAAGATTATGAAAAGATTGAACGTATAGATGGAAGATATTGCATTAGTAACCCATCCTGTGAGGAAAAGTGCAGGGGGAAAGGTCGTTGGTTGACAAGGGCAGAGTGCGTTGCAGGTGGTCAGGCAGTTCCTAACCCTTCCTATAAATGGTATGAACAGTGTTGTTGTGGGAAATCCAAACCACCACCACCATCACCAGCTCCAGCACCGCTATTACCACCTCCAACACCGCCACCATCTACACCACCACCGTCACCAACTCCAGCACCTCTATTGCCACCTCCAATACCGCCACCACCTCCACCAGCATCATCCCCACCACATTCGTCACCTCAACCACCGCCTCCACCTCCACAATGGTGCAAACCACCAAAACCTTCAGTTTCACCACCTTTATCTCCATGTTTCCCTTTACCATCACCCCCACCACCTCCAAAGAATATGTGCCACTTTGAAGACATATATGTAGCTCTTAACAGTGATTGTGGTACTTGTCCAAGTGAGTGTAAAAAGAAATGTTCTGGCATGGATAGTTCAATGGTAACACAGCGGTGCACAGTAGAACCTTGTTCGCAGCTTTGCGAGTGTTGTTGCAAAAACAACACACCATCAGCACCTCGTCCTTCCACATCTCCACTTCTGCATACACCTCCAATAAAGGATTGCTCCATGTGCATAAGTGATCATTGTAAAGACAAATGCTCAGAAGGTGGAGTTTTATTCACAGAATTTGAGTGCCTTTCTCCTTCCTAGTTACTCTGCAGAACCATGCTCAGCCTTTTCTTTGCTGCTTTGTAACTGTCTGTTAACGTCGTTGTCTGTTATTGTTGCGTGGCTGTGTATGTTTCCGAGTGTAGTTGTTTATTGTTGATTTGTTTCTCCTTTTTCCTACCGTGTTTGTGCGCCTATATAAGGAAAATGATGTACTCTTATCCCGTTGATCATCAATAATAAAACTGTATGTTTCTTGTAAACTTTCATGCACAATAACGTCCCGGTGAAATGGGCATCTACTCTGTGCGACTTGGAGCCATTACGATAATGTTATATCGAGTGATCTTTGCGCCTCTACTAGTATCAAAAAAAAAAAAAGTTAAGTGAATACTCTAACTCTTTTGTACGTCACGATAAAGTTAGGTAAAATAAAATAAAATTGGAAGCATCGATGCAGAATTTTCGACGGTAGGTATAGAAGCTGATGGTGAAGCAACATCATGAGTTGTTTGTTTGTCAAAGGTAGGGGCATGTGCCAAACTCTTAGTTTGTTTGTTTGTTTTTTTTTTTTTTTTTTTGGTAATTCAATTTTCATTAATGGAAACCAAGATTACATAGATATCAAGTACATCAAATTGAAAAAGAAAAAAGAAATAACAAGCTTGTAACGATACATGATTGAAAATTCCGACAAGGAAAAGAGAAGGAATTCCAAATACTGACTTAATACAAGAATGTAAGAACCGATAGAATCGGAGAGAAGATAGTCTTCATAATATTCATGGACCATTTGATAAATCGTCTTCCTAATGAAGTAATGCGCCAATGGTATAGGAGTAATCTGCAAATTTTTTGATCACAAAATAGAGAGTAATCTGGATCCGGCGATGTACTTGAACAAACATATAATCAAAATGAAGTAACCATTAAAATAAAAGAGAATCACCATTAAGGTGAAGACAAGAATCACCATGAAGGTGAAGATAAAAATCACCATAAAGGTGAAGAAAATAAGCCTAATAGGAACTAATTCTTTTATTTTAAAACTAAAACACAAAAAAAATATTTAAAACTAAAACACAAAAAAAAACTAAGATCCTTGCTCAGATCTAGCCCCAAATGGACTAGATCTTAGCAAGAAGATGAAATTGGTTTTTTTTTTTTTTTCTTTTCTTGGAGAAGAGGAGAGAGAGGGGAGATGAAAAGGGATAACTTTGAATAAATATTATTTATTTATTTTGACGAAATTGGTCGTTACCCATAAGTTCATGCGCCTGCTAATTAGTCGTTACCCTCGTTTAGCGGGTACAATGTGAATCGCATGGAAAACAGAGAAAACTAATACTATATGAAAAACAAAAATTTAAATTTAAATCAAATAAAATAAAATATTTTTTTCTTTGCAAAAATGATTGAAATTAGTGGTTTTCTTAACTTGTATCCTAGAATACATATTAAGGATACTTATTTTATTATTTAGTTGCTTTGGAGGATGTAATTCTCCTTTGGTATTTAGAATTTCTTAGAAATACAATTTTGTTATATCTAAACACTAATGGTGGGTCCACCAGTGGTGTTATATTTTTATGCATCATTAATACATGAGACATATTATGCACCATATCCCCATGGGAAAAATACATACTATAGACCAGTGCTATCCCACGCAGCTGTGTGGGAATCTTTAATAAGCTAGCAGCTTATTAACCGTGAGATTGTCTCCCCAACCGTTGGATTGGATTCATTTTTATTTTTTCCTATAAAATAAAGCTGACAAATTTTGTAAATTAGAAAGAGATCCTTTAACTTATTAAATGTAAAATAAAAACTATCTTCTTCTTCTTTATGATTATCTTCTTTATTCATGGAAGAAAAGAATAAACTTCACAGTTTAAACTACCTAAAAGCTTTCAAATATGGGAAAGATCTTGCATTTTTACCATCAGGTTATATTCAACCTGGGTTTGATATGGAAGATGTGTTTCTTCGTGAGAAAATGGCAGTACAAGCTCCATATTACTCTTGAATTTTTACCATAAGTTATATTTAACCTGGGTTTGATACGGAAGATGTGTTTCTTCGTAAGAAAATGACAGTACAAGTTACATATTAAATTAATGGTTAATAGAAAACACTATTTCAGATGCAATTGAATTTAAGTTTTCAATTGTTTACATCTATCGATCTTTGGTACATAACGAAAGGAGAAGATATACAAAAATGTTGATTTGGACTTTACAGTGTCACAGTGGTGTAGTTGGTATTGTTGGGTTTGAAACAAATATGATGATTCGAAAATTGAATTAAAAACACCGCTCATTAGAGACCCCCAAAATTCATATAATTTCAATTACAGACCAAAATACAGTTATGAGAAACCCTCGAATACTTGATATAGTAAAAAACAGGATAATCAGTGAAATGGAAAACTTGATATAGTAAAGAACACGATGCTCAATGAAATGGAAAAAAAGATCAAACCTTGAGATTAAATGAATGAAATCAGAAACCAACCCCTTCACCCAAATTGGTGGGCCGTTAATTTTTAATAGAATATGAAAAATTTTATCTTTCAAAGGAGGGTTTATCGTTTTTTTTTTTGGAAAAAAAATTCATGTAGAAGGAAAATTATGTCAAAAAAAATAAAATAAAAATTATTGGAATCTTTCATAAGCAATTTACAAGATCTTTGAATTTAATAAAATCCAGATTTTATCTCAATATAAATTTCATTAAAGAATGAGATGTTGAATAAATGAGAAATCTTATTCATTTCCATAAAAAAAAAAAATTGCGGAAGATATTTGGAAAATCTGATCTATTTCCGTGTTTTGTTCTTTTATGGAAAATCTTAATTAAAAAAAAAAGGAAATAAAAATAAAAAAGGATGAAAACCCTTTGTCTTATTAGTGTTTATATTTAAGATACAATTCGTGTCGTAGGATGGATTGCCATAAAAAAACGAAAAATCTTATTCATTGCCATAAAAAAATAAATTGCGGAAGATATTTGGAAAATATGATTTATTTTTGTGTTTTGTTCTTTTATGGCAAATCTTAATTAAAAATAAAAGGAAATAAAAATGAAAAAGGACGAAAACCCTTGGTCTTATTAGTGTCTATATTTCCATAAAAAAAATTGGAGGATCTTTAGAAAATCTGATTCATTTCCGTATTTTGTTTTTTTATGCCAAATCTTAATTAAAAAAAGACGGAAATAAATCACAAAGAAGGGCGAAAATAATTGGTCTTATTTATTAGTCTCCATATTTAAGACTAAGTGAATTTTGTTAGCGAATCTGGGAACTTCCAGAAAATTATTTGTAGGTCTCTATATTTAGATTATTGGTAGCAAGGGAGCAATCAAATGGACCAATATTACAATCATACAAGATATAATTTATTTACTTAGTAGTTTTAACACATGGAAATGCACTTTTGTCCATCGTGAAGGGAATAATGTCGCAGATTCGATTGCGAAACAAGCACTTTCTTTTATCTCTGACCATGAATGGCATCATAGTATGCCTTCTTGGCTCACTGAAGTTTTAGCTTCAGACAAAACTTTAATGTCTAATAATTTTTAATAGAAATAAAATCTTCCTTTCGTATTAAAAAAAAATAGGTTGATGGAAGAACACTCATGATTGCCTCTGAGTAGAAAGAAGTTCTCTGGATATTTGATTTTGTATGAAAACTTGATAAGAGAAGGCAAATGGTTTCTATGCTATATTTACCACGATCAACATAGTCACCAAGGATCAGATAGTTAGCCTCAGGAGGCGAACCCCCATATTCAAACAGTCGGAGAAGATCAGAATATTGACCTTGAATAAGCCATGTATTATATTCTGCAAAAACACGCTGATAGACCATGACCATCTTGATTATGCTATAGCTCTCTCTTCTTAACTTTCAGATATCTTAGTGATTATTTCCTTGACCAATGCTTTCATTCTTATTGTTTAAAAATGACTGACAAATAATCTCTCAATGAGCGTAATTTATCATATGAATAGTGATAATGCATTGTTCGGCAAATAATTTGAGCTAAGATATCAAGGATTTCATGATTTATGAGCTTTTACTAGATAGAATCTTAAGGTTGATTCCATTCAACAAATGGATGAAGAAAGATGTGCAGGAGGGATACAAATTACAGTGATATAAGTGTAAGATGACTTTGTCCCAAGATGTGCAGGAGGGATACAAATTAAAGTGATATAAGTGTAAGATGACTTTGTCTCAGCTGGAGATACAGGAGTGTAGGGTGGCTTAGTGGGAGTTGGATTTACAAGTACACAATATAATGTGTAGTTTTTCTAATGGTATGAGAGGTACAAGAGTATATGTTGGTGGATGGGCTAATGGGTAGGTGGTTTAGGAGTTTATGGTGGTGTCTTTACCACGTGATATTAAGCCATGAAATCATCCTTAATATAAGTCATTTTGACTGAAAATGTCTTTCAAACGTCGAAAAAGTATAGATGCGGGAAAATGTTACGTGTTTAAACATCGTCTACATTCTACATCTTGGTTTAAAAGAGCTTAAAATGTTGCTTGATTTTCATAATTTTTTGATCTAATTTCTGATGTTCTTTTTCTTATTTTAGTCTCTTATTTTATTTTAATCTACAAGACATGCAAGACAGAGAAATATGCATGTGTCCTTTATCCAATATTCCAATGGATAATAAGCACAGGTTGTTATTAAGTTCCTGTATCATCTTTGATTTGGCATTAACATTCAGTTTTTGTAATTGCGCGGTGTTTTCTTTTCTTCCGGATGTCTTCAGTCCTATTTTGAATTTCTTTTTATATGAGTTGAAATCACATGTGTACCATCTATGAAAGTTTAAGTGCATCATATATTTAACCAATTATTTACCATGCTATTAATTGTTTGCAATTCTTAAGTTCTAACATCAGTTTCTCTTCCTATATATGATGTAAAATACAATACATTTACTACGTACCCATCCTGACCAACGCTTAAATCTTTACATACCTAACAAATGTCACAAATAGATTTTATTGTAGTCATTAAGAACATAAATGGAATTTATAAACAAACGACAAGCTTTAACATCTGAACGTTTTTGTCATGTGAAAGCTAAATATTTGCAGTCTGTGTTGATCTTAATTGTATGCTTTATTTATTTTTTGGCCAGGTCCAATTTGAATAGGCTAATATACCATAAATATATTTATTTCTAATAATTAGAGTACACTAGCTTCACCTTTGAGTTTTTTGTTTCTCAACAGGAATAACATGACTAATAATGCCCTTACCAGAAATGATGACAATCATTCTTTTTTTGATTGGTAAAGTATTTGGTGCTGGGAAATTTCGAACTCATGACACTGGTATCTGGTCACTGGTATTATCACCCAATGACTTTACCACTTTATTACAGTTAGGGGTGTTCATGGTTAATGGTTAATCGAGAAACCGAACCAAACCAAACCAATTAGGGGGAAACCGAACCAAGCCATTAACTAATGGTTGGTTTTCGTTTAGAAAAGATGAAAACCGAGATTAATGGTTAGGTTTTGGTATGATAGAGAAACCGAACCAATAACCAATGATTAACTGAATATTGATAAAAAAAAAATCATTGATTAAATTTTCATTAGAGATGTCACTGTATAGCCTACCATTAGTTAAATCTTCTTTTGTTCTCTAGATTTAGAGTAAGCTTTAACTACTCTTGATATTCTTTTTATTTATTTTTTGTCTTTAAATTTTTTTAAACCAATACTATTTTTTTATGTAAATTTGAGTTTTTTTTTTTTTTGGTTTGACATAATTATTGGTTAACCAAAAACCACTGGGAAAAACCGAAATCGGCTGGAACCATTTGGAAACCGAACCAATGGTTAATGGATTGGTTTGGTTTCAATTTTTAGAAACCGATAGTATTGATTTCGGTTTTGGTTTGGCTTGAAACCGAACCAAAACCGACCATGAACACCCTACAGTGACACCAACAAAAATGCTGACAATCATAACACCAACATTTTTGTTCATTTTTATCATTTACCTCAAAAGGATCTTAGGTTTGGAATAGGTAGGATATTTCTTTCTTATCACATTACCCTTAGTTTCCTACTTTTTACCCTTAGTTTTATACCTTTCGTTTTTGTACATTAAAAACGCCCGTTATTATTTTTATATGTGATATATTGGTACCTTTGGGCCTAGGATTTAACAATGTTTGTAATAAGTATCAAAGGGTTTCATGATTCAAAACAGTGTGCTCACATCCGCCTGGACTCTTAATCTTTTTCTTCTCGGGAATGCTGATTTTGGGAGATCCCCGCCCGAAATATCAAAAAATTCTATCCAATTGAGTATGATTGTATGTGTGATAGCATCTACTATACCAGGAATATTAATGAACCCAATTATTGCAATTGCTCGGGATACCCTTTTTTAGATATGACATGATCATGGGCTTCATGTAGTTTGGTTTAGGGTCCGTTTGGCACGGATGGAGTTTGAATTCTAGGGAGATCCAACTACCTAGAATTCAAACTACCTAGAGAATGAATTACATCATTTTAAATTTTTGTGTTTGGCATGGTTACGAATGAAAATCGCAGAGTTTTTTTTTTTACTTATCTATTATTAATTTTAGGAAATTAATAAAATAAATTTTAATTAGTAAAATAAAATTATTTACCAAAAATTATATAAAATCCTATTAAATTAAAGTAATGCTTCAAAAAAATCAAAAAATATTAAATTAATTTAATTTTTTATAATTAAATTAATATTTTTTGGTCGGATGATGTCAATAAAAATACATATTTTGTATTATTTTATTAGTCAAAAATTATTTTTATTTTTAAATATGATTTAAAATTAAATTTTTATATTTTAAAAATAGATTTTATAATAAAGTATTCAATAAATAATAAAATAATGTTTTATACTATAAAATAATAATTTATATTATAAAGTAATATTTAATTAATAGACAAAACAAACTATAATCTATATTCAAATATATTTCAAACATATTTTATAATAAAATTTATACTTTAAAAATAGATTTTATAGTAAAATATTCAAATAGTAATATTTGTCTATTTGATATTTTAAGTAAGTATAAAATTAAATAATAATTTATATTATAAATATTATTTTATAATATAATTAATTATTTAAAATTAAATAAGTAATTATAAAGGATTTTTATTTGATATTTTAATATAAAATAATAATTAATTAATACTAATTATATTTATTAATTAAAATATTCTTTTTTCTTTTAAATATGAGACAAAATACAATTTATATATTCAAATATTACAAGATATCAAAGATTGTTGAAATTAAAAATAAAAACGGAAAAAGAAAATCAAATGTCAATATGGTCAACCGATGGAGTTGAAATGGTGGAGTTTGAAATTCCATGAGGGAGGTGTTATTTGATTTTCCACCCTATGGAGTTTCAACTACCTAGAATCGGAACTCACTCCATGCCAAACATTCCATAAGTTGAACTCCACCCTTGACTCCATCCGTTGACTGAACTCCACCCTCAACTCCATCCGTGCCAAACGCACCCTTAAGTTGGTTGGTTGCTAACTGAGACCGATATCCATTAAGTGTCCAGAAGGTTTAATGGTAGATACGACATTTTAGAAAGGAAAGGATGCCGTATCTACCATTGAAGAGAATAATTTTGGCGAAAAGTTATGTCAGGGAGTATTTTTACGGAGCTATAATGGGAGCTAACTTATAAATATTTTGAGTGAAAAATTGTGTTTTTCCGTATTATACCAAAAACCATGTTTCACTAAAAAACAAAAAAACTTTCGAAATTTTCCATTTTCACTAATTTTTTGAGTGAATAACTCTGTTATCATAAACATTTTTGGAAAGTTTTAGGGGTGTTTGGTAATGATTATTTTAATTGATTATCATCCCATAATTCATTATGCAGATTATAATGGATTCTATATGTGTTTGGTAATCATTATAAATTGATTATTTTAATCATAATTGGAAAAATCCATTATTTCCATAAACAAAAAAATGTTGTTTTGAAAATTTATTATAATCAATTATTTCTTCCAACAAACTCAAATTGTATTATTTCTTATTATTTTCTCTAAAATATCAAGAGAGTGACAAAAAAAACAAGATAAGAGTAAAAAAAATCCTAGATCATTGTTATTTCTTCTCCTTTTTGAGATCATCGATCAATCTAAAATAATCAATTATTTTAAAAAAAATGTTTAAAAATGATTATATCAAAATCATTATCAAGATTTTTACCAGGCACAGAGTCGTGCAATATAATGAATGTGTGTTCTATTTGGTTTATAGAATTCACACTAGGTATCACAGATTCACATTCATAGTACTTCAACTTACTACATTGAGATCTTATGTGGTTTATTGTATTCTTATTTTTTTTCCTGCAAAAAGGCGAAGCTACTAGTATAGGTAAAAACCAGGTCATTCTCATATTTCAAGCTCATGTGGTGTTCCTTTGACAGGGTTATTTGTTGGGCAATCCCGGTACAGATCGGCGTCTAGAGGAAAATGCAAGGGTACAATTTTCCTATAACTTGGGGTTTGTATCTTATGAACTCTACCAGGTGATGCATTTGTACTTACAAATCAATTTATGGGTGCTTTTAATTTTTAAATTAACCTTTTACACTAATTTATCCTCTTGCAAACAGTCGATGAGAGTAAACTGTAAAGGAAATTTTCTCAACTTTGATCTTTCAAATGGGAATTGTTCCAGAGATCGCCGAGCATTTGAAGAGGTGGTTGAGAAAAAATAATCCATGTTCCTTGCTATTTCTGACAAATTAGTGGCACTACACCTTTACAAATTTAGGAAGCAGAAAGCATAACAAGTAACTTGATATTCTAAACACTTGTGTTCGTTTTTACAGTTAATTGCAGGAATAAATAGGAAGCAAGCTATGGAACCCCTATGTGATAATACACTTATTCCTTCATTGAAGCCCAAAGAGATGATTGAAAATGGACGGCGAAGGTCTCTTGTTAAAATCGAAGAAGGTTTTGAAGGGGAAAATCATCTTCTTCCTCCTAGTTGTTTTCGGGTAACTCTCCTTATCTTCCTTGCTCTAGTACTTACATGCTCAAAACAATCACCGGTCTTCTGAATTTTACTTGTTCATACCATAAACATTGTAGAATTACGGTTATGTATTGTTGGAGTATTGGGCGAACGATGATGGGGTACGAAAAGCACTCCATGTAAAAGAGGTATATTTGTACTATGAAAAAAATTAAGTTTGCACATATATATGATTCGCGCTGAATACCGAAGCAAGGTTAGGTGTTGAGTAAACCAGTTTGTAAGTTCTTCTCTAACATTATTTTATGCAATTATACGTACCAATGTACTATTATTATGAGTTAACATTGTACAGGGAACAACCAAAAAATGGGTAAGGTGCAATCGGGACTTAAGGTATGGAAGTGAGCTCGAAAGCAGTATAGAATATCATCACAACATTAGCACCAAAGGTTATAGGTCTCTTATTTTAAAGTAAGTTCAAGAAAGCATTATAAAGTACGTGGATGTTTGCTTTTCAAACATTGTTTATGAATCAAATTCCGGTTCGAGTCAGATGTCAAGTCGTTTTTATTTTTTTGCAGTTGCAAATTTCCATGATGTACTTCCCTTGGGAACTGTTTTTTCTTTCTTTATTTATGGAATAACCTTTGGCAACCTTTTTGATCTTCAAATCACAGTGGTGATCTAGATATTGTAGTTCCACATATATCTACGGAAGCATGGATACGAACACTCACCAACTTGTCCATAACTGATGACTGGCAACCGTGGTTTGTGAGTGAACAAGTTGCAGGGTATGTTAATCTTGACAATTACATAACTCAGTATATGCAGATCACAATCATTGACAGCATTTTATCGATAATGTAGCAATTTTGCTTGTTTTGTAGATTCAAAAGGACCTATTCTAATGGATTAAGATACGCTACAGTCAAGGCAAGTAGAACCTATAGCTAGCACCATTTTTGGCCATACTCTTAATAAACTTTGAACTTTTTTTTTATCTTTGAATTCAGGAAGCCGGACATTCAGCTCCAGAATACAAGCCAACAGAATGTTATGCCATGTTTCAGAGGTGGATTTCAAATTCTCCATTGTGAAAGGATCATCTCAACAATGCCTCTTGGATGAATTGGTGCAGCACAAGAAGCTGAAGCATACACATCTCTAGAGGCTAGTTGTGGGTAGTGGGTATACGTAAACATTGTGCTCAGAAAAAAAAACCTTTCAAGCATTTGAGCTATTTGTTGTTTGTATCATATTTCTTGAACTTTATTTTAGTTTTGTTCAAATTAATCATCAGAAACTTAATTAATTAATTTCAGTAACCTGTGATATCAATTTTTAATTTCATCTACGTATCTCTTCGAACATGGAGCTTGAATAAAAAATATTCAAGTAATTCATGATGTGAATAAACAATTTAAGCTTAGTTGTGAAGAAATTATATGACATTCTAACAACTATTTCCAATGGTCAAACAAAATGAAATTTCTTTGGCATTTCTAAAACAATTATAGAGTCAGGAAGAAATGCGATGTCCACACTAAAGCCAAGCTCATCAGCAATAACTATGAATATTATGTGTTACCAACTAAGTACTTAATACATACTGCTAGCTAGCAATATCAATGAGCTAAGTAGCAAAATTCCCCAAAATTGACCCCAAGGTTGTGAAAAATTCCCCGGACGTTAGCGAAAAGATTAAAATGCCCCATTCTGTTACTTTTATGTATAATAGTCAAAATGGGACATTTTGATAAATTTTGACTAGTCAAATGTGTTATGAATGGTCTCTTTTGCCCTTCGACAGAATCTATGGTTTCAGGATTTAGTGTTCAATGGCTTAGGGTTCAAGGTTTGGGGTTCAGGATTTAGGGTTCAGGTGGTGGCAGTGGTGGTGGTGGCAACGGCAGTGGTAGTGGTGGCGGTGGTGGTGATAGTGGCGGCGGTGTTGGTGGTGCGGTGTTGGTGGCAGTGGTAGTGGTGGTGGTGGTGGTGGTGGAGGAGGTGGTTGGTGATTGTTCGTTTGGTAGTGGCGGCCGTCCAAAATAGTCCCCCTTATGTCATCTTATTTGTTATAGGGGTATAAATGTCATCTTTTCACACGTGCGGGACCACATGCTTGCTAATTTGACCACTTAACCATCTCTAACGGCAAAAGTAATGGTTGAGGCATTTTGATAAAAATTTCGGGCATTTTAATATTTTTCCTAATGCTCGGGGCATTTTCACAACCTTGGGGTTGATTTTGGGGCATTTTGCCACTTAACCCAGAATATAATTAGAAAAGAAAAAATTGCAGCAAATTAAAGATAGAATTACGATTGTTTGTTTGGGTCACATGTTGTTGGATTCATACGTAGTTGTTTGTTTGTCAAAGGTACACAAGTTCATATGCTCGTTACCCTGACTTCGTTGGCATCTCAATTTTAAATGACAATGTGTATTGCATGAGATGACAATTAATTGGAGAACAGCAAACTAATAATATATGGAAAAAATAATTAAAAACAATCCGAATCAAATCAAATATTTGATTCCTTTGTAAGATTGATTGAGTTGTTTAATCTGTGACTGAGCTGTTTTTGTCTCGAAGGAAAAAAAAAAAAAAGACATATCAACCTTCTTAAATTAATATCGGGTTACCAAATTTTATAGAGTAACAAGAATAATGCGAATGATCGAAACGCGTAAGGTGTGAACGAACGATTGTTCATCAAGGAGAAAATAATGGACAATTTTTATTTATCTTTTCAATAAACTATTACTGCTTATTGATGCGTAATCACAACAACGTATTCTTGTTTTTCAAAGTGACTCATCTTTAGCCTCTATAAGTAGTTCACTTCAAAATGCATTTCAGAAAGTATATCAAAGTTCAGAACAAGAAAAGAAAAGAAAAAAAAAAAAAAAACAAGTAAACTAGTTGTGTTATCGAGCTGATTAGCGAAAATGAGGATAATTTGGAGACAGTCTCCTGGGATTTTCAATAGTTCCAGTGTCTTTGCAATATTAACTATATGCCTCATTGTTAGTACTGGTAAGTTTTAAATTTCTTACGGATACTAGTAACTCAATTTACAGTTCATTTTTTTAGAAAAAATCTCATAGAATTTCATTCATGATAAAAATAGAGATTACATGGGATTCAAATACATCAAGATCTAAGTTTCTTACGCATATTAATGACTATATTTTCTTTTGATCTGCTTTGGATTTCTACAAGTGCTTGTCATACACTACATGTTAGGAATCGATCAATAATGCAGCGGAAATAGAGTTTTAAAATTTTCAAATCAAAAACCCAACATGCAGATGTTAGTGATAGCATAGAGGAGTTTGGAGATTTGTGTATCTTAGCTCGCTAATCCAAACCCAGACAGAAGCCAACTCCAAAAACAAAATCCTTGCTTGAATCTTTGTCTTTAAACACCAACGATTTCTGCCGTGAACGGAAGGAAGAAGAACAGCTCTTGCACCCTTGTTTCTGAACTTCAACTTTGTTGATAAACACCAACAGACTATCAAGCAACTTGAATCTAACCGGCACCTTTTACTTTGTACGTTCTTTCACTAATTAATTGATGCCGCGAACGAAAGCACCCACTGTAAATTGAAAGAGAAAGAAAAGGAAGCTACTGGTGCTTTTGAGAATAAAAGCTAGTATAGCTTTTGTTTATGAAAAAACAAAAACTTTGGTTTTGTCTCCGTGAAAAGAAGACATGGTTTTTTGTTTTCGGGTTTTCTCACAATTAACTTAATTGTATAAAGGATGGGAAAACATGAAGGCTTAGTTCTCTTAGCTTTCGGTGTATCTAGGTTTGATAACTTGCTCCCTTTATATAGATTTCATATCAAGAGCTATCCTACTTGTTCTCTAACACCTATTCCAAATACAATATGGTCTCATGGTCTACAAGCAATTTTAGCTTTTCTTAACCGTATAGAACTCTATGTGTCTCACACAATTTCAAAGACGGTTAAGAAATTACAAGTCATTTCACCAAAGACTTGTAATTGAGAAACACTCTAAAATTACCTTTTTTAATAAAAGTAAAACTCTTCCTCTACTTTCTTACAGTAAGTCCCTCCGCTAATACCGGTATTCATAAATTCTCATAGGCATGTAACAATTACATATCAACACCTATGCTGAATTTATATTTTGGTCTTTGATGTGCTTTCCTTATTATTATTCTAATAATCACTTAAACAATCTGGTGACCATTTAGGTGACCACTGGCCAGTCTGGAATTATAATTCTCGCACAATAATCCAAGGGAATACGCACTCGAGGTGGATACCTTATTGAATATATATATTCATATTGGGCACTCACAACCATCCATCTTACCCAGATATTGGATCCAAATGACCTCACTGCTTGGTAAGAAAATATAGACGGAAATACACGTAAGGTATATACATATTTTCAGGATTAAGAACTTACGTCAAGTAGTAGCTTAGATCCATTCATTTTATGATATACAATGAACAGAACTAACCGACCGGTTCTACATGATCCGATTACATCAACCTGCTAGATTTAGAAGTCTCCACTTATATAATTGAGATTCGTCACAATACATATGTATTTATCATAGCAAGTTATAATCTAAACAATGAATAAAATTCACGGAGATTACGATCAAATAAATTTCACCAATATATTATATCTCCCACTGTATAAATTACAAATAATATATTCGACCATATCTCACGTAGCATGTTTAAAGTGAACTGTTAGATAATACATAAAATGTGATGTCAAACTATTGTTTTTGGGCATAATACCAACACTACACTATGTCATTATTAACACCACATCATGCGTTTGTATATATGGCAACGGCATGGAAGAGGGATATGTGCATTTCTGGGGATATATACATGGACTCAAGAAATCATCCTGGCAAGGGGATAGGTTGCGAATTTTGTGAGAACTGGTGCAGTAAACAATGTTTGGATTTACAACTTCCTGCTGTTTCATATGGTTGTCTTGTTGCTGGTGATAATGACATAAGATGTAAGTGTTGCTGTGGAAGATCATCATCATCAGTGTCCTCTTCCTCATTGCCAACCCTTATTTCTCATCAACCTGAATCCGAGTTTAATGGTGGATGGCCACACGATTATAACATATGTCAGCCAGGTGAAGACTATGAAAAGATTGAACGTATAGATGGAAGATATTGCATTAGTAACCCATCCTGTGAGGAAAAGTGCAGGGGAAAAGGTCGTTGGTTGACAAGGGCAGAGTGCGTTGCAGGTGGCCAGGCAGTCCCTAACCCTTCCTATAAATGATATGAACAGTGTTGTTGTGGGAAATCGAAACCACCATCACCAACTCCAGCACCTCTATTGCCACCTCCAACACCGCCACCACCTCCACCAGCATCATCCCCACCACATTCGTCACCTCAACCACCGCCTCCACCTCCACAATGGTGCAAACCACCAAAACCTTCAGTTTCACCACCTTCATCTCCATGTTTCCCTTTACCATCACCCCCACCACCTCCAAAGAATATGTGCCACTTTGAAGACATATATGTAGCTCTTAACAGTGATTGTGGTACTTGTCCAAGTGAGTGTAAAAAGAAATGTTCTGGCATGGATAGTTCAATGGTAACGCAGCGGTGCACAGTAGAACCTTGTTCGCAGATTTGCGAGTGTTGTTGCAAAAACAACACACCATCAGCACCTCGTCCTTCCACATCTCCACCTCTGCAGACACCTCCAATAAAGGATTGCTCCATGTGCATAAGTGATCATTGGAAAGACAAATGCTCAGAAGGTGGAGTTTTATTCACAGAATTTGAGTGCCTTTCTCCTTCCTAGTTGCTCTGCAGAACCATGCTCAGCCTTTTCTTTGCTGCTTTGTAACTGTCTGTTAACGTCGTTGTCTGTTATTGTTGCGTGGCTGTGTCTGTTTCTGAGTGTAGTTGTTTATTGTTTCTCCTTTTTCCTACCGTGTTTGTGCGCCTATATAAGGCAAATGATGTACTCTTATCCCGTTGATCATCAATAATAAAACTGTATGTTTCTTGTAAACTTTCATGCACAATAACGTCCAGGTGAAACGGGCATCTACTCTGTGCGACTTGGAGGCAATACGATAATGTTATATCGAGTGATCTTTCTGCCTCTACTAGTATCAAAAGAAAATAAAAATAAAAATAAGTGAATACTCTAACTCTTTTGGACGTCATATAAAGTAAGGTAAAATAAAAAAATTAAAATCTTTTTGGAAGCATCCATGCAGAATTTTCGACGGTAGGTATAGAAGCTGATGGTGAAGCAACATCATGAGTTGTTTGTTTGTCAAAGGTAGGGGCATGTGCCAAACTATTAGTTTTTAACCCATAAGTTCATGCGCCTGCTAATTAGTTGTTACCCTCATTTTGCGGGTACAATGTGAATCGCTTGAGATACTAATTAATCATGGAAAACAGAGAAAACTAATACTATTCCCTCCATTTCATTTTAGATGATGTTTTAGGGTTAAATTTTTGTTCCACAATACTTGAAAATTTTCATATTTTCCCACAAAACTGTCAATAACACCCTTATATTTTGTCTTGGAACTATAAGTTTATTTTTAAATGAACTAATAGCAATTAATGTTTGAAGACTTTTCTCAAGGGTAGAGATGGAAAATCTTTATATCTCTCCATTTCTTAATCTGCGTGAAAACTCCAAAAACATCATCTAAAATGGAATGGAGGGAACATATGAAAAACAAAAATCTAAATCTAAATCTAAATCTAAATCTAAATCTAAATAAAATAAAATATTTTTTTCTTTATAAAAGTGATTGTTTAGTCTGTAATGGAGCTGTTTTTGTCTCAAAGTTTGGGTAATTGAAAATCTGGGTAGTAAACAATGATCATCTCTAACCCGAAATAATCCAAAATAATGGCACCTTTGTTTGTTGTTATACATGTGAACACGCTGACTGCATGCGGATGTTGTTCTTAAATTTCTCGAAACATGCAACGTTTGAACTTCAACTTTCTAAAGTCAGTATCGATATGGCGGGGACCAAATTTTGTAGGTGGTTATCAATCCAATCTAGTGGTGAGAAACAATTTATTTATTTTTATATGGCCTAGGTAGGCGTCCAGGTTAGATATAACTGATTAATTGTATCAGTAAACTTGACTAGGGGTGAGCATGGGCCGGTATGGACCGGTTTTTACCTCATCCGCATCCAATCCAATCCACTACGGATTTCAAATTTGGCATCCTCATCCAATCCAACATCCAACAGATTTGCATCCAATTGATGCACGGATGAACGGATTGGGTGCGGATAATCCAATGGATTTGTGTTAGTTGAAATTTATAATGAAAAAAAAAACCAATGTAGAAGATTTCTTATAGAACCTGCACATTTTATATATGTATATAAATATAGAAGTGCCACAGACAACACTCCAAGCAAACGCCTTAAAAATTCCAAAACTATTTGTATATTTTCTAGAACTATATAAATTCCCATAATCTAACGGATATGGGTCTCCAACGGATTTTCAAGGTTGCATCCGGGTCCAATCCGTAATCCGTTGGATTTCAAAAATCTCAACCGCGTCCAATCCATTAGAGAACGGTCTGGGCATCCATCCGCAAAGATATGGTTGGTCCCGGTTAAATTCGCGGATTACGAATAAAATGCTCACCCCTAAACTTAATATTGATTTAACCAAATGTTTTTGTTTGTACAGTGCATTTTATAGACGGCAGGCCCGCAAATCGAGCCCACTAAGAAAAATCCCCAAAGTTTTCTGAAATTTTTTTGCCCAAGTTGTTTGCGTATCAAGTTCAAATCAGAATTAAAGTTTCATAAATTATATAAATACATGTATCCTAAACCCTAAAACGATATGGAATCCTAGGTTAGCTAACCATATAATAACTACTGTAATCTCATATCAGTACAGTACTTTCCCTATGGGATTCTTCCGTGGATGTAGGCAATACTTGCCGAACCACGTTAAATTCTTTGTCTCCTTTATTTTTCTTTTATACATTTTATAGCTCTAGTTTCGTATCATCAACAACAATCAATCGTTAGTGCCTAAAAGTAATTTTGGGTACAAACATTGGCGCCGACTAAGGGATTTTGTGTAAAACAATCAGGTTTTTCCATTGACAAAGGTGTGGAACAAGTCGACAAGAGTTTCATGCACAAATCAGCAAAAAAAAAGAGAGCAAGGAATCAGAAACGGTTGCTAAACAGTTGAACAAACCGTTACAAAGGTTGAGGGAACCGTTACAAAAGGTAAAACACCGTTGCGAAACGTTGAAGAAACCTATGCGAAGAAATTGAAGAACTGTTGCCAAAATAGTACCAGAAAGTGTTGCGAATGCAGTAGCATCAGAAACCTGAAGTATTGGAACACAAATTAGACGAAGAAAACAAAGTATTTTTTTTGTCAGATCCAGGTGAAGCAAGTCTTAGATGATATGCCCGTAAATAAAATAAAATTTTATACAGCGGTGTCATTGTTGTAGAGTGGTAAAGCCTTTGTAGGGTGGGCATTGAATCTAATGCACCCTCAAAAACCTAAAAATGAAGAAAATTTTCGAAAAGATAAAAATCAACAGAAATAACACAAAAAATAAGACAAACCTTTGTAGTCATCTTGAAATCACCCGACTTCCACAATCCATTTCTAACGAAATGATCACTCTCGCAAATCCTCCTCGAAGTAGCTAAGATGATCAATCCAATAGGTAGATCAGCAACATCTTCAGTCAAAACATTTGGTGTATTAGTAACTCTAATACCTTTTTACTTGCACTTATCTAAACCGACACTAAAACTCGATATGATTTCCAGTTTAGGTAATGAATCGATCAACTTTGTATCAGCACCAGCAGTTTCGCTGCCTACTATAGCTCTAATTGAATTTGAATTCTCTTCAAGAAATTCTCTCTTATTAGGTACATTCCAAAACCTGAAGAGGTTGAATTTCTTATCAAGTTCTTCTTCGAGTTCGGTGGACATTGGACAGACCATTAGAACTCCAGTTTCTTCCATTTCCAGGTGGTGGTGAAGAAAAATAAGAAAACTAGCAGGAATAAACTATCAGAGTTCTAATACGGAGTGGATTTGGCTAGTTCTATAGCCTGAACCACTCGGCGCAATAGACTGGGTTGGAAATCACTGCAGCGATGCATACGGGCCTAGACCGCTGTGGTCGATGTTTTATGTTTTCCTTTCCAATTGGTTTTTTTTTTTTTTATCATCAATGCAATCATTTTATTACTAATGGAATGTTTTTTTTTTTTTGATACAACAAACAAAACAAATTTAATAGCATGAAGATCAATATTTTTTCACACTTGTTATTTTAATTTAGAGTTGTAGCATAATATTAATACAAACGTAACACGAACAAACCCTTGTCATGACATGAGTAGATCTGCTAAAGTAATAGTTTCAAACAACTTTGGCGAAGATGCATTCCTTTTAGTTGATGATGATAGCTCCGCTGATACTTCTTCCATAGTTGGACGAGTGCGTGGATCACCACGTAAACATGTAAATCCCACTTTCACAATACAAATTATTTCATTCTGTACAACACCCGGCGGTGCTCCAGTGCATTGATCCAAAATTTCTATCAATCTTATGTTTTGCCCCACATTACTCGAAGATGAAGATGGAAGAAGAATATGAGACAGTAATGTGATGACTTCAGATGGATGCTTTCCCATTAGTACTTCAAATATGATCACCCCAAAGCTATACACATCACACTTTTCCGTCACCTTCATTGTATACGCTAGCTCTGTAGCAACATTATATTATTATAAAGAAAAGAAATGTATGGGATTTACTTTAATAACTTCAGAAAATATAGTAAACGATTTTAGAAAATATACCTGGAGCGACATATCCGTAGGTTCCTGCAAGTGAAGTCCAATTGGATGAATCTGGTTTCAATATCCTTGCCATACCAAAATCAGAAACTCGAGCTTCGTATTCAGAGTCCAACAAAATATTGTTGCTAGATATGTCTCTATGAACTATTGCCGGAATGCAATCATGATGCATGTAAGCAAGTGCGTTAGCTGTTCCGTTGATGAATCTTACCCTTTTTATCCAGCCGAACTCCATATGTTGTTCCCCATTGCATAAAACATTTTTCAAGCTTCCTCTTTCCACGAACTCATAAACCAAAAGTGAGATCCGCCTTTCAAGATTAGAGCAGAAACCAAAAAGTTTAACAATATTCCGATGTCGGATTTTTGTCAATGCTTGAACTTCTCTTTCAAATGACCTAAGATCATATACCTCGGAATATTCATCTGAGGAGTGTAGTTTCTTCACAGCAACAACCTGACCTGTGGACAGCTTTGCTTTGTAAACGCTGCCATACCCTCCCGTTCCGATGCAATATTTTGTATCAAAATCCTTGGTCGCTTCAATTATATCTTCAAACACTATTTTCCCATCGTAATTCCAAATCGAAAATAAATTTCTTCCGGTATTTGTACCTCTAGGTTGATACGTATGCTTTCTCATCAATATCTTTCGAAGGCGAAACAAGATGGCAAAAAATAGAAACAACAGAAACAATGAACCAATTAATGGAAGTAGGATTACAAGCAAAAGCTTATGATTTCCCTCTTTTCTTCTAATCACATCCAAATAATTACATGGTATTAAACCCAGAGAGTTATTACCACATAGTCCTTTGTTGTTCCTAAGTGCATCGACTGGAGCATCCTTAAAGGCCCGGATGTTTGGAAGAGAACCACTCAATTCATTGTACGAAATATTAACAGTGGTCAAGCTAAGCATTTGATCAAATGAAGATGGAATTGATCCGAAAAGCTTGTTGTGGGATAAATTTAGTGTTTGTAGTTTGCTTAGTTTTCCGAGATTTGAAGGTATCTCTCCACTCAACTCATTGTAACTAAGATCTAACAAAATCTGTAGCGAATCCAGGTTTCCGATTTGAGATGGGATGGTTTCATTAAAGTTGTTTATGCTCAAATTCAAAGATAATAACTTTGAACACTCCCCTAATTGTTTTGGTATTGAACCGATGAATTTATTTTCCGATAGATCAAGATATATCATGTTGGATAACATTCCAACGATAGAAGATAACATACCAGAAAGCTGGTTTTTACTCAAATCTAGCTCGATTAATGACGACAATTTCAACAATTCATTCGGAATTTCCCCAACTAAATTATTTGAATTAAGACGAAGTTTAACTAAACTCTTCAACTTGCCCATTTCAGATGGTATGCTACCGGTGATATTGTTATCTGAGAAAGTAAAAAGTGTCAAATTTTGACAATTCCCCCAGTCTTTTGAGAGTTCACCATACAACATATTGGAATCCATACCAATCCTGTATAGATGTGGATACACATGAAACGCCTCTGTTACATTATCAACCAGTTCATTATTCATAAGCCCGAGCCTTCGAAGGCTGGTGCAATTTCTAAGGCTTCTCGGTATATTACCCGTGAAATGGTTGTTATACGTTATAAATTCTTCAAGTATACCATTTTGGCACAAGTTTTGAGTTAAATAACCAAAAAACTTATTCTCACTCAGATACAATCCTTTTAACTGTGTAAGATTGTTCATTCCTATGGGTAATGAACCAGTTAATTCATTTTGAAAAACAGATAGAACAGTCAAATTGATCAAGTTACCCACAGAAGCAGGGATTGAACCACTGAGTTTGTTCACGGACATATGCAAGGTAACCAAAGACCTTAGATTTCCAAAATCACGAGGAATGATGCCAGAAAGTTGGTTGTCATTTAGGTAAAGACTTTCCAGCTTAGTCAAATTGGTTAAAGAAGCAGGGATTGAACCACCGAGATTGTTGAGAGATAAACCTAAGAATGTAAGAGATCTAAGATTTCCTATATCTTGAGGAATGATACCAGAAAGTTGGTTATCATAGAGGTAAAGATTGTTCAAGTTAGTCAAATTAGCTAAAGATGCAGGGATTGAACCACTAAGATTGTTAGTGTCCAATCCTAGATGAGTAAGAAAATATAAATTGCCGATTTCTTGATGGATGGATCCACTAATTTCATTTTCAGAAAGGTCTAAATATCGCAGACTTGTGAGGGATCTTATTTCAAATGGGATGTGCCCAGAAAATTTATTCATGTAAAAATCAAGGTGGGTGAGTTTTGAAAGATTTCCGATTTGGGACGGAATGTTCTCGGAGAGTTCATTGAAGCTTAAGTTAAGTCTAACTAAGTTGGAGAAAGACGAGAAGTTGAAATCATGTAGCGTACCTTGTAAACCCCAATCATTTATATTCAATTCTGAGACGCTTCCATCTTTGGTACAATAGATACCATGCCAGCTGCATGGATTCCTTGTACTCGCAGTAGAATTTATCTTCCATGAGGACAGGAGAGAATGATTTTGGTTAATAAACCCTGATTTCCATTTCAGAAGAGCAGCTACTTCTTCTTCTAATTGTTTTTGTTTATGAATTGAAGAATAAGAAGAACCAGAAGCAAAGACAATAAAAAGATAAGATGAAAGCAACAGTAGTACAATGAGTAATAAAGCTCTAGAGGCAACGCTTACTCGTAGCAACATTCTGAAAATTATCAGAAGAACAGCTAGTTTCAGTTTTCAACTGATGATTCAAAAAGTCTCTAACATCGTTTCTTTTTATTTGTTTGTCATTAAATATGGAGCCAATTCAGTAGTCTTCATTCTTCCATTCCCTTGATCAAATATTTTTATTTCTTAGTCAATAGTCAAATCTGCAGATTAATAAACTGCTGCTAGTAAAATTCAAACCTCGGTGGATGATGCAGATTGATTGGCATAGCCACGCGCTACGGCTCACAAATTTAAATTGGTCTATGGTTTCAAACGACTGATCGTCTATGCTTAAGCACTTGCGTTCAGCTCTATTGTAAAGAATTGAATCAAATATGATGTCACTACCCACATCATTTAGCATTTTTCCTCAAATGAGCTCTGATTTTTTACAAACTTGTTCGAAGAATCCGATCTCCTGTGACCCGCTGGTGGTTCGGGTTGAGGTTGGGTTTAAGACTGGGGAAAACAGATCAAATCAATGGCATGGTGACAAAGAGTTAAATAGGTATATGAAAGGCACTACGGAGCGTTTGGTAATAAAGTTTAGACGTAAGCAATTTGTGTCGTACCATTAAACATTTAGCTTAATAGTTGGTACGAGAAAAAACTTCTTACTTTCAAGTTGTTCATGAGCTTAACGAGTCAAACGTCAAGTTTAAATGTATGACATTTCACCTAATTCAAATGATCAAACAAAATGAAATTTCTTGGTATTTTCAGATAAAAAATAAATAAACAGAAGAACGTCTGATCTATACCTACTAATTACGTATCGTCTCACCAATAACTGTGATTATTGTGTTTTACCAACCAACGTAGTATGTATCAACACAAATCAGCAACGCGTTAATTGGTACTTATTATCTAGTTGTTGGGATTACGGTATGTGATGAAAAATTATTATCGGTAATCCCTAATTGAGCAGCTTTCTAGTGCTAGGTACCAATTCAAACTTCTGTTTGTATATATACCATTACCAAGCAGAAGTAATTCACGTTAGGTAAAAACGCCGCATTCGTAAAAATGAATTTTCTTTTCTTTCTTTCTTTTATTTGCAATTTAAGTGCATCACATATATTAATTTTAAAGGATATGTTTGGTGTTTTCATCTAAAATGTGTATAAGTTGTATGGGATAGATTCCCAATTCAATCAGTGATTGCTGGACATATTAAAACACCAATAACGCCCCCTTTATTCATTTAAATCAATAAGGAATCATAAACAAATAGGAAAACATAAACAAAATCATATCTCGTTGTATGACACAATTTTATTTTTCCCGTTCTTAACGAAGCACAATTCTTCCTAGCAAAACAAATGGGAGTTCCCTAAAAAAAACCAACTGGTACTCCTCTCAAACAACTGGAGTTAAGAGTGGCTTGTTCAGAAAGTGAGCTTCTAAATTCTTTACCACAAGATTTCTCATTTCTGCACGAGTTTCACATGTACCACTTGCAACATGTGGTTGCAGCACTACAATATCGAGCCCAAACAGTTGTTCCGGCACTTCAGGTTCCTTCTCAAACACGTCGAGACCAGCACCACCCAATCGACCTTCAGCCAACGCAGAAATTAGTGCAGATTCATCAACAAGAGGGCCACGAGCAATGTTAATGAGGACTCCCTTTGGACCTAATGCATTTATCACTTCATTGTTGATAATATGATGGGTTTCTGGTGTGAGCGCACAAGAAACAACGAGGATATCACAGTTCGCAGCTAAGTCCATGACGTTTGAATAGTAGTCCTTGTATTTTGTGGTAGCAGGTTTTTCATCGCAGTAACCTATTGGGCAACCTGTTGAGATTATTAGTCCCACATTATTTGGGCATCTAAGATCCTGCGGTTTATAATCCCTTATGGCCTCTCCACTCATTGCCAATTGGTTTTGAGTTGGATGCCCGTATTCTAACATGGTATCAGAGCAGGCTATTTGCGACGAGTCATTTGACCGCGCCTTTACTCCGCGTCACCCGATTTAATTGTCCACGTGTTAGACCCAACGAGGCTACACGCGTGAGGGGGCGTGTTGAGATTATTAGTCCCACATTGTCTGGGCATCTAAGATCCTGCGGTTTATAATCCCTTATGGCCTCTCCACTCATTGTCAATTGGTTTTGAGTTGGATGCCCGTATTCTAACACAACCGAAAGCTTCAACTCTCTTGGCGATTGCCGAACCGATCCTTCCCATACCCAAGATTCCTACTCTTTTGCCCTATGTTGTGTTAGGCGGGCCTAAGGCGCCCTAGGCGACCACTTCCATGTTATACACTTTTTTAGGCTTGTATGACAGATTATAACCCCACTGGATTTTAACAGCGAGTCTACACCCACCGAACCAAATCACCGTACACATAGCCCTGGGACCCCACCAGGAGAAAAGCAACCAACTAAAAGAAAAAGATAAAAAAAGAACACAAAAACTAAATCTCATCATTTATTTGTATTTTTCTAACAACTTAGCTTTTGGAATCATAGTTAGAATCTCTTTTTCTTTTTTCTTTTTTTCTTTTTTTGCTGCAGTTAGAATCTTTCTATCCTTGTGTTATTTTTGTTTGTGATGGAGTAATAAAGCCAATATATATATATATAGAGTCCAAATTTGTTTGCACTCCTCTAACGAGTGTATATTTCACATTAATTTCTGATTGGTTAGTTATTTAACTGATGGCCCCATTACCCTCCATGTTTAGAATCACTGCCCTCGTTACATAACTCCCTAAATTAAACCAATGGTAGAGATTGAAATGTGAAATACACACTCGTTAAGGAGTATTTCACACACTCGTTATATATATATATATATATATATATATGAAAATATTTTTGAAATATTCTATGATGTGGAATCTCAAATAAGGAGGAAGTTTCAATCAGATTAGGAAACAAGTAATGGATATGGAAAGAAACGAGATTTCTTTCTGGTGGGTAAAATATTTGGTAACTCTTATCATCAATCACGTACTTCCATAGTTTTCGCGATCGGTGTTGATCAATCTTTTCATTATCCAAATTTTCTACGATTACATTAATTAATAAAATCTTTTTCTTACCATCTTTTTGATCATACAACGCTAGTAGTAAATGATAATATAATCTTGAAAATGGAAAGAACGTGCTATTAAGAGTTGCACTATATTAAGTTTCCATATTACTGATCAGAAAATAACATATAATCCTTCAATCACATTTATAGACTTTCCATGTATTCTCATGATTACGTCTTAACATTTAATCTCTTCAATCACGTTTAAAGACTTTCCATGTATTCTCATGATTACGTCTTAACATTTAATCCCTTCAATCACGTTTACAGACTTTTATTACGTCAGTGATTTTGATTAAAAAGAAACAGAAGAAATAAAGGCGCCTTAGGCTAGGGCCTAACCTTTCCGCGAGGCGCCTAAAGCGCCATAGTCGCTCGCCTAAGGCGCCAGAGAGGAATATAGGGTCGCCTTGGATTCCTCGGGGGCTTGTGCTGCGCTTAGTTCGCCTTTAGCATTTAGGCGCCAAAGGAGAGTGTTGCAACACCAAACCAACACTCTTATTTCTTTGCTTATTTAGTTTACATAGTTTCCTAGTTTACGTATAACTTCTATTAATAGCTTTTGCTTGCTTATCAAACAATTCAGTTTACTTTAAATACTTGCCTGAGAATTGTATCGAATACAACTCAGTATTTTTACCGCATTTCCTTAAAACTCTTAAGAAGAGGTGGCTAACCCCCAACTCAAAGGGTTTTATCTAGGGTTCTTGCAATCTTTTATTTGTGTTCTTGCTCCTGTTTTGTGTTCTAGCCATTGTGTGGTCAAGAATCCTAACATCGAGCGCATTTTACAACATAGCATTTTCCCGAAAACTGCAACGGGCACACAGAGTAGACGAAGAAAACAAAGTAATTTTTTGGTCAGATCCAGGTGAAGGAAGTCTCAGATGAACTGACACTGAAATACGCTATGCCTGTGGATTCTAATAAATAAAATGAAATTTTATATGGCCAAGTTACTATAGTACAGTGGTAATCAAATGCATCCTCTGAAATCTAAAAATGAATAGAAATTTCAAAAAGATAAAATTTGAAATAGCACAAACCTTTGAAGTCATTTTGAAATCACCCGACTTCCACAATCCATTTCTAACGAAATGATAACTCTCGCAAATCCTCCTCAAAGTATCCAAGATCAAGCCAATAGCGAGATCAGCAACATCTTCTGTCAACACATCTGGTGTATTAGTAACTCCAATTGCTTTTTGTTGCGCCAAAGCCTGCGAAAACATTAGGTTGCACTACTACAATGGTACTCCAATATTGCCAAGAACATAATCACACACACAAGAAGAACAAGTATTTAATGAGGTTGAATCCTCGGGAAGGATTAAGAAATTTTATATATCACCGTATAGGTTGGAATATACAAAGCTTTAGACGAGAAGAAGAGAACTCTTACTTAGTTCTGGTGTGTTTTCTCTAGTTCTCTCTATGGCTATTTATACACATCAATAGGACTGGACACATTCCTTAACAAGGATTACTTTCCTAAAAGTATAGGGTTTCCTAACTTAGCTCTAAGAGACAAACCTCTTAAGCTTCTATACTTAGGACACAAGTACTTGGTTTCCTTAACCAACTAGATTTCCTAATCTAGTCCTTGACCGACCTACCAACAATTCTCCACCTCGGATCATGCATTCATGCATGAGACGATCAATAGATAAAATCACTTCCATCTTCCAGCGTTGATTGAACCATCACTGGCTTCCTACGTATCCTCAATAGGAATCAAACATGATCGTAGTTCTCTCAAATGGTCTTGTTAGAAGACCTCCACTAGGTTCCTAAGAACCTCTACCCCAAAAAGGGCCTTTCACCAAACCGGAAGGATGTGGATCAATTTCAAACAATGTCGAAACTTGATCCCAAAAACTTCTTTAGTCAACATATCAGCTGGATTATCTTTGGTATCGATCTTCACAAGTAGAATTTCTTCTTCTTCAAGAATTTCTCTCACAAAGTGAAATCTTACGTCTATATGTTTAGTTCTAGCATGATGCACTTGATTCTTAGCCAAATAAATTGCGCTTAGACAATCACAATGCACAGGCAGTTGGTCTTGCACAACTCCTAAGTCATCTAGTAAACCTTGTAACCATATAGCCTCCTTAAATGCCTCAGTCACTGCCATATACTCCGCCTCCGTAGTTGAAAGTACCACAGTAGACTGCAAGATTGATCTCCAACTTACTGGTGCTCCTGCTATGGTAAATACATACCCTGTAGTTGAACGTCTCTTGTCCAAATCACCAGCATAGTCAGAATCTACATACCCAACACACAACTGATTGTTACTTTTATCCTTCACAAACTCCAAGCCAACATCAATTGTACCATAAAGATATCTTAAAATCCATTTCACAGCATACCAATGTCCCTTACCAGGACAATGCATATAATGTCTAACCATACTAATTGCATGTGAAATGTTCAGCCTTGTACATACCATCATATACATCAAGCTACCAACAACCTCAGCATATGGGACTTGAGCCATATACTTTTTCTCTTCTTCAGTAGTGGGACATACGAGCATTCAACTTAAAATGAGCAGCAAGGGGAGTACTTACATATTTAGTTCCTTCGTAGACACCAAACTTCTGTAACACTTTCTTCAAATATGCCTTCTGAGACAAACAAACCTTACCCTTCTCTCTGTTACGTTGAATCTCCATACCAAGAATCTTCTTAGCTTCTCCCAGATCTTTCATCTCAAACTCAGATGACAACTTGCACTTCAAATTATCGATCTCTTTCTTGTTATTCGATGTAATCAGCATATCATCGACATACAAGAGCAAATATATGAAAGATCCATCACGTAGCTTCTTAAAGTATACACAATGGTCATAGTGACTTCTTGTGTATGTTTGGCCTATCATAAACTGATCAAATCGTTTGTACCATTGTCTTGGAGACTGCATCAGCCCGTACAACGATCTCTTTAGTTTACATACACAATCTTCTTTTCCAGCAAGACGAGACCGATCAAAAAAAAAGTTGGAGAAAGACGAGAAGTTGAAATCACGTAGCGTACCTTGTAAACCCCAATCATTTATATTCAATTCTGAGACGCTTCCATCTTTGGTACAATAGATACCATTCCAGCTGCATGGACTCCTTCGCAGTAGAATTTATTTTCCAAGAGGAGAGGAGAGAATGATTTTGGAGATAAGATGAATGAAATAGTAGTACCATAACTAATAAAGCTCTAGAGGCAACGCTTAGTCGTAGAAACATTCTGAAAATTATCAGAAGAACAGCTCGTTTCAGTTTTCAACTGATGATTCAAAAAGTCTCTAACATCGTTTCTTTTTATTTGTTTGTCATTAAATATGGATCCAATTCAGTAGTCTTCATTCTTCCATTCCCTTGATCAAATATTTTTATTTCTTAGTCAATAGTCAAATATGAAGATTAATAAACTGCTGCTGGTAAAATTCAAACCTCGGTGATTGATGCAGATTGATTGGCATAGCCACGCGCTACGGCTCACAAATTTAAATTGGTCAATGTTTTCAAACGACTGATCATTTATGCTTAAGCACTTGCATTCAGCAATATTGTAAAGAATTGAATCAAATATGATGTCACTAGCCACATCATTTAGCATTTTTCCTCAAATGATAGCTCTGATTTTTTACAAACTTGTTCGAAGAATCCGATCTCATGTGACCCGGTGGTTCGGGTTGAGGTTGGGTTTAAGAACGGCGAAAACAGATCGAATCAATGGCATGGTGACAAAGAGTTAATTAGGTTGATAATGTTGGATGCAATAATCAAAACAAAGAAAAAATCAATAAGCAAAAGTTATTGATACTTAGCTCCTTTTAATGGAAGTGATGGATTTGACGAAACGAGCGAGCTTCTCATATCTCCACAACAGCAACAAGGCAAAACTTTGAAAAACAGAGTGATTCACGTGTTCAACACGTTTCCCTTAAGACATTAGCGCCCGACTACACTCAAGAGTGATGCTATAGCCCTCACAGGACGGATATCTCCAGGATAAAACAACCTAATACACCTACTACTAGCATATGTAGTAGATGCTCAATCTTGAGCTTGGCAACTCCGAAAAACCATAAAGGAAAATCGCGAACACTTGAGAAAACATATAAAATATCTTCCCTTGGGGCAACCCCTTTCCCATTGATTTTACAAAAGTAGTGAATTTGTTTA
This sequence comes from Papaver bracteatum, assembly GCA_023529315.1. Lineage (NCBI taxonomy): Eukaryota > Viridiplantae > Streptophyta > Magnoliopsida > Ranunculales > Papaveraceae > Papaver > Papaver bracteatum. Next base: position 41,847 of record JAJJWX010000092.1, read on the forward strand.
TATAATGAAACAAAACAACTTAAGAAGAAGAACTCCCCGACGTGGGACTAAAAAGCTTATATAGTCTCTTAAAACAACTAAAAAGTGGAAACTCCACAATGTGGGACTAATAAGTTTTTTCATTCACAAAAGAAAACAATAAATTTTAATTTTATTAAAACCTTAAAAATCATTTTTTAGTAATTGTTTTCCAACAATCCCCCACATGAATGAAAACTCAATAAAAACACGAAAACATAGATAGATCTTGGTAAATCAACAACCCAATCTCCCGAACCGACTGAACAGCCAGAAAAATCGTGGGTGTTGAAGTCATACTAGACATTCCAACATCATCTCCCCCACATAACAGTGTGTTGACCCCAGGGTCATACTATGGATTGGAAAAATCATATAGTATAGAGAGCTTTCATCTTTAGTTCCTCACAAGTGAGACTAAAGGTTCTTTCACCAAAGTGAAAAAGAATGAACTAGTGAACCCTTAGTGACCCTTAGGTCATAAGTTCCAGTTATACCAAAACTATCAAAACGAAAATCACATAAAAAGCACAGGAAATACCATTTTAGGCAGAGGTGTACATGAGGTCTTGAACCTTTGCTTAGTGAGATATTACCGGAATTACTTGCTAGATATAGTGAACTATGTCTTGAACTGCTAGCATTTGATGTAATTCGCGATAACAACCACGGATGATATCTCCCAGGGTGCTGCCAAGCTCGTGCCGTTTTGTCCAATTTGGCCCTGGACATATCCTGTTTCTCAGAATGCTCTAGAGAATCAAAGCTCATATTCTCATAGGAAGCGGCCCCACTTCCTCATTCAGATAGGTGAGTTTCCATAAAGAGTGTTACTGCTACACCCCACTTCAATCTTAAATTGAAACTATAGAACTCATTAAGACTTCTTAAAAGTCATCCTTCACATCCAGTCACACTATCACGTCTACACCATAGGGAAGGGACAAAGAATGAAATTCTCTGATAGTGTTTACCTTTACCCACCATAAATTAGTTGTCTCATTCGAAACCTTGATCTTGGGATCTCCAGTTAGCAAGGCTGAGTATCCTTCATGGCAAGTTTAATTATTGAGCTTAAGTCCCATCCCCTTCGATGCAATTCTAACTATCTCCTTGAACAAACCTTTCGTCAAAGGTTATGCGATATTCTCCTTGGACTCTATCCAATCAATGGAAATAACACCGATTGAGATTAGTTAGTTTTTAGCTTTAGCTATTACAGCTAGGATAACACAGTGTATAGATATAGATGGCACAGGCCTATGCCTGAGAGGAATGTCTTCTAAAAAGAATCTTAGGCACTCGGCCCCCTCTCGTGCTTTATCTAACACAATACTCTCATATTCCATAATGAATTGAGAAGTATATGTCTATTTGGAAATCTTCCAAAAAACAAACCCTCATGCTAGAGTGAAACTATCCAATCGTAGACTTAGACTCCTATGAGTAAACTCTCCAGTTTGCATCATAAAGTCCCTCAAGGACAACAAGACACCTTTCATAAATCAAATAAAATGTAATAGAGTATTTTAGGTACCATAATACTCTATTCAGTGCATCTAAATGCTCTTGCTCTGGACTACAATTATATCTACTTAACTTACTCACAATATAGGAAATGTCTGGACTCTTACAGTTCATAAAATTCATCAGAAATCCTATAACTCTTGAGTATTCAAGTTAAGATACTCCACTACCCTTATTTTTCTTGAGTATACAAGAATAATCGTACGGAGTACAAGCAGGCTTACAATCACACTGATTGTATCTCTTAAGCACAATTCAACATAATAAGAATGACTAAGACTATAAATATTTAATTATCTTCTAATCCTCATCCCTAAGATTACATCAAAAGGGCCTAAGTCTTTCAATTCAACGTTCTCATTCAGTGCATGTTTTAGTGGAATTAATCACATCTATGTTTGTATCAAGTATAAGCATATCATCAACATACATGCATACAATCACACAGGCATCCTTAACAAGTTACTTGTAAATATACTTGTCAGATTCATAAACTTAAATCCACTACATATTATTACATGATCAAATTTTACATGTCACTATTTACGTGCTTATTTGGAACCATACAAATATTTGTTCAACTTACAAAATTTTGTCTTCATAACCTTTCACTACAAAGTACTCAGGTTGGTCTATGTAAATTTCTTTATCTAATTCACAGTTTTTAGAAAAGCGGTCCTAACATCCATCTGATGTATCTCCAAGTTGTTTATGGCAGCAATATCAAATAGCATCTCAGAGGAACTAATTCTCGTCACAGCAGAATAAGAAGAAATATTTTTTTCCTTGTTTTAGTTTATATCCTTTAGCTATCCACCTAGCCACATATTTTTCCACAGTTCCATCTACCTTATGTTTCCTCTTAAAGACTCATTTAAAATAATCATATGGTCTTACTCCCTAGAGGTAAACTAGCAAGCTCCCAAGTCTGGTTTGACGGACTGAGTCCATTTCACTAAATGAAGATTCTTACCAGAATGGGATTTCAATAAATGTTATGGTTTCTTTCCGAGTCTGGAACTCAGACTAAGCTAGGAAAATTATGAAGTCATGTCTATAAGAAGTCTCAGTTATAATCCTTTTACTTCTCCTAGGATCAACGTTAGTTCATCTTCTTTCGAAGGTATATTCTGACTAGTTGAAAGACATATAGGGGATCAACAACACATCCCTAAGAAGAGACAGGTTTCAAAATAAACATGTTCAAAGAACTCAGCATCCCTAGATTCCGTAATAATCTTCACACCAATGTCATAAAAATCACACCAAAGTGTGAAAAATCAGAACACACAACCAAAAATCTATATGCAGTAGGGTACTCAAGAAACCTTATCTAAACACCCCCACACTTTGACATATGCATAAAAAGGTTGTCTATCTTTCCATAATCATATGAATTTTTTTATCTGATCCTTTAAAGGTTACTCTATTCAGGATATAACAAAATTATAGAACGACCTCCCCCCCCAAAAGTTTGGGGTTATCCTTTAAATAACATGGCATAAATCATCTTCTTAATAATTCTACTTTTACGTTCAACTATACCATTAGACTATGGTGAATAAGGAGATGCGATCTCATGAATAATGCCATTTAACAAGTAAAGTTCTCCTATATGAATTCTATACTTTCCATCATGTTTAGACCTAACCAATTTAGTGGTAACATATACTTCGCTTTCAGTTTCAAGTTTATACTCTTAACGCTTCTAAGGAATCATCCTTACCCCTAATCAAGTACATAAGAGAGTACCTCGTACAATCATCTATGAAAGTTACAAACCACCTTTTACCACCTTAGTTTGGGTTGAACTCATTTCAACTAGGCCTAACTGAATTAATTCTAAGGGCTTAGAATTACCCTGAACATTTTTGCTAAAAGATTTTATAGCATATATTGATTCTACATAGAATTCACTTTTGTGTTCAAAGTCCAAACTAAATTTGGGTACGTAGTCTATGCTAGCCAGTTTATGCATTGACTTATAATTTTACGCTTCCAAGTCTACCATGCAAAACATTCAAAGACACACAAAAGAAAGCACAAGAATCAACTATGTTTACTTTATCATATTTTCCTTTAAGCTTATATAGACCCTAAGTCCTATAATTGTTGCCTAGAAATCACATCCCTTAGTTATAACAAGTTTTTCACATTTAATTATAAGATCTTCAATCTTTTACCAACTTCAAGAGAACAAGATACAAGATTCTTGCATATGCTCGGAACATGCAAAATTCATACAGTGTGAGAATATTACAAATATGAGCTAATGCTCGACCTTTCCATTTTATGCAACCTCTGTCGCAGATGAGTTACTCATATTGAGTTTCTCGACATCCCTTATCCTCTGATAAGAGGTGAACATGTCTCTGTTTCAACAAACATACTTAGTGGCTCCAGAGTCCACCCACCAGTCTCTCACATTGGTTATTAAAATAACTTCTAACATCATGTCAATGAACTTGTTCTAAATTGTTTCAACTAAATTATCATTAACTTTCTACTTATTAAGGTTTTATGTTGTCTACACTTTACTGCCGTATGGCCAGGAATTTTACAAACATAACAATCACCCTTAATTAAAGTAATGCCAGATTCAGTTTTACGAAACATACCTTTCTTATGAAGACTACGCTTAGAGTTGTGTTTGATGTTCTTGCCTTTGTCAGCTTTGGAAGACTTGTGTTCATCCACATGCGCCTGGTAGCCATGTTCCTTTTCAATTTATGTCACAATCTTCGGTTATACTCTGACCATGGACACGTTAATTTCGCAATCACCTAATACACCACATCTCACAGACCTTAGTTCCGAAACTAAAGATAAAATATGAGTTTTCAAGATAGTATCTATATTTACAAACTTTGTTTGAACCACCATATCAAAAAACTCATGGTTACCCCATAAAAACTACTTTAGTTAACAACAAATTTCTGCCCGTCAGAATTTTTTAGGAACGTTTCTCTGTTTTGTAAAATATCAAAAAAAAAATACTTTTACAACTCCAAAAATTCTGAAATTTTACGTGGGTAACTACCAGAATGTATACTACGTTGTGTCAAAAGAGTTCATCGAAATTCCTTCTAGGTTGAGAGATAAATTCGAAACTCTACAGCTGACCAAAAATTCGTTTTTATTTTAACATCCATGATTATTACAAACTTAAAATGTCTAAGATTGTTGGATGCAATAATCAAAACAAAGAAAAAATCAATAAGGAAAAGTTATTGATATTTAGCTCCTTTTAATGGAAGTGATGGATTTGACGAAACGAGCGAGCTTCTCATATCTCCACAACAGCAACAAGGAAAAACTTTGAAAAATAGAGTGAGTCACGTGTTCAACATGTTTCCCTTAAGACATTAGCGCCCGGATACACTCAAGAGTGATGCTATATCCCTCACAGGACGGATATCTCCAGGATAAAACACCCTAATACACCTACTACTAGCATATGTAGTAGATGCTCAATCTTGAGCTTGGCAACTCCGAAAAACCATAAAGGAAAATCGCGAACACTTGAGAAAACATATAAAATATCTTCCCTTGGGGCAACCCCTTTCCCATTGATTTTACAAAAGTAGTGAATTTGTTTATATAATGAAACAAAATAACTTAAGAAGAAGAACTCCCCGACGTGGGACTAAAAAGCTTATATAGTCTCTTAAAACAACTAAAAAGTGGAAACTCCACAATGTGGGACTAATAAGTTTTTTCATTCACAAAAGAAAACAATAAATTATAATTTTATTAAAACCTTAAAAATCATTTTTTAGTAATTGTTCCAACAGATAACAGAAAAAGCAAATAATTCCATGGAATCAGTTTCCTGGTGGAGGCAAGGAAAGACTTTCCATGGAATTCCACGGAATTGAGTTTAAAACATACTTTAGGCCACACTTTTATTACGATTCCATGGAAACATATTTTTGACCAAACGACGGAAAACTCGCTATTTCCATGGAAAGATGGCTGATTTCATGGAATTAACTCCTATCAAACACGGTCTTAGGCATGTGAAAGGCACTAATGGAGCGTTTAGTAGTAATAAAGTTAAGACGTAAGCAATTTGTGTCGTACATTTAAACATTTAGCTTAATTGTTGGTGCGAGAAAACAATTTCTTTCTTTCAAGTAGTTCATGAGCTTAACGAGTCAAACGTCAAGTTTAATTGTATGACATTTTACCTAATTCAAATGGTCAAACAAAATGAAATTTTTTGGTATTTTTGGATAAAAAATAAATAAACAGAAGAACGTCTGATCTATACCTACTAATTACGTAGCGTCTCACCAATAGCTGTGACTATTCTGTTTTACCAACCAACGTAGTGCGTATTAACACAAATCAGCAACCGCGTTAATTGGTACTTATTATCTAGTTGTTGGGATTACGGTATTTGATGAAAAATTATTATCGGTAATCCCTTATTAAATAATCGCAGCTTGCTAGTGCTAGGTACCAATTCAAACTTATGTTTGTATATATACCAAGCAGAAGTAATTTGCTTCAAAAAAAAAAGCAGAAGTAATTCACATTAGGTAAAAACGCCGCATTCGTAAAAAAGAATTTTCTTTCTTTTATTTGAAATTTAAGTGCATCCCATATATTAATTTGAAAGGATATGTTTGGTGTTTTCATGATATACTAGATTTTATGCCCATGCTACGCACCGGGTGGATCAGAAAACCATCCACCATCATTTTCTGTTTTAACCATATTTTTTGGTTTGGTGTGATATGGCTACGCCTCGTCTAGTCGTGTATTTGTAATTTGGTGTCGCGGGGCTTAGTCCGCTCCTTCGGCTCGGCTTTGCCTCGCCTCAACCCCATGCATTTTCTTGATCTGGTGTGGCTTAGCTTAGCCTCGCCCCGTCCCCGTGCTTGGATTCTCCTTTTATAAAGGGTTGATTATGTTATTGTTTGAGATGCTTGCTAATTTTTATCGTTGCTGGATTCCTCTATCTTCCAACTCGGTACAGTTAGAAATATTAAATGCCTACAACCATTTTCCACCAAAGAACAATATTTATTCTATCGTTTTCCTGTTGTATTTAGTTTTGGCTCCAAATTGTAGCGTGATTAGATTTTACCCTTTTATATTTGCTCAACCTTCACGATGTAATCTAATGAAACAAAAGCTATCACCGAACTCCCCATTTTGCAATGTTTATCATTGACCTCCACTACCCAGTATATTAGTGGGGAAACATATGATGCCACACATGCTTATTTCGCCTTGTAGATTATTGAAAAAACATTTGGTACACTAAATTTACATGGTTTCTTCGTAAACTCACATTATCTTAATTGGTCCAATAACGGTACGACAAATATAGAAAAATAATGAAACATAAAACCCAAAGTGTGCATAGGAAATGACAAAAATTACCAAGATGCAAGATTCAAATGTAATGCTCCTTGGTATCACATTAGCATACATATGCATTGTGCTTGAGAATGTTTGCTATCATTGAGATACAAAAAAAGTAAAAACAATCAAGTTAGGAGATCTCTGTAATTGGAAAAACCAATTCACCTTAGCAACATTGTACTTATAGGCTTGGGCTCACTACTTACTAACTTTTCAGAAAATTATTTAATTGTCTTAATAACTTTTCAGAAAATGACTGCTTACTGCGAAAGGAGGAGAGGTACCCTCTTCAGAAGATTTGAGAGCACAATATTTCTATTTTCATCTTCAACGATCAAAACGTCTTCAGGATTGGACAAACGACAGACCAAAGGCAGAGCTGTATAGAGTTGACGTCTTCGTACCATTGAGATCCCAAACTATCAACCCTGCCATGGCTAGAATGCATTGGCATCTGTAAAATCGGGACAAATTGAACCATTAAGACGTCAGATTATAAGTGTCACACTAAAACTTGAAAACATTGTACATACATATTTTAAGCACCGGATTTATCTCCTCGAAAATATGTTTAAATAACTACTTTAGAGGCCATAACTAAAGAACCATATCCAAAGCATTATGTGCCTCTAGCAACTCGAAGACTAAAGAGTTCCAATATTTCAAGCAGGTCTGTTCAGTCTACTTAATTATTATACAACAAACAAAATTTATCAGGAATTTTATCATCTTCTGCGTAACAAAACCTGTGTAGCAAAGAAACTGCAAAACTAAATTCATTTCCATCAAGTCTATATACCTATTTTAAGAACCCAATCTTTTACTAACACTTACTTGTGTAAAACAAATGGAGCATAAATAATTGATTAAATTCGTTTGTAATTGCCGACAGTTTGATATCCACATTTCCAACCTGGATGAAAAACTCCGTCTGAAGTGAGCTCCAAAAAAAGCAATTAAAATACTTTATCACATTAATAGAAATTTAACTTTACCAACTAAACTTTATCATCTCATAGTGTCATACACTGGGTTGCACGGACGCGGACGCGTAGACGCGGACACGACACGACGCGGACGCGGACACTACAAAATTCTCAAAAAACTAGGACGCGGACGCATATATACATATTTTATTTATATATATAATTATGTATTTATACAGAGAAAGTCAAGTATTTCCATCCTAAAAATTAGAAAATAATGCTACATGTATAAATTTCAAAAGAAAATGAAAGATCGTTTGTTTATACACGCTGAAGGTCAAGCAATCAATCACTATTAAACACATGGCACAATCAAATTGCATTCTTAGAACAACACATGCCCAACCAAGGGTATATGTGATGTATTTCCAATTACAAAATCCTAATAAAGAGTTACATGATTGATCTAAATGTTTGTCTTTCTTCATTTAGTTAATAATAGTAAAAATAAAGGAAGAAGTTTAAATGCAAATGGAAAAAAAAATGCTTCAAACCCAAGTCATCGGTGCGTCCAAAAGGACGCGCACGGACGCGTATTTGGTGCGTCGGACACGCGTCGTATCAGCGTCAAACGCGCGTCCTGCGTCCGACGTGAGTCGGACGCGGACACGGCACCAAAATCGGTGCGTCCGTGCATCCCAGGTCATACATAATTATTTCTGATCTTAAACCATATATATTGGGATGAAAGCAAGTGGAACTAATATCAAAAAAGCTTCACATATAAATTGAGATTAAAAACAAACTTAGCATCACCAAATAAACAAAAAAACCTTATCTTTTCTAACGTATAGAACTAAGAAAAGAAATTGATGAAAATGATAGAGGAATACCGATTTTGCCTGCTCTAATTGTGCACCCTGCAAAACCCTCTTCATCTTGTAAACCCATAGCCCGCCTCTTAATCTCTACTCATGAAAAAAAGACTCACCATCACCAGGAAAACAAAAAACCATTAAATGGTTGAGAAAGAAGAAGAGTGAAAAAAGGATTAGGATGCAAAATGCAATCGCCAAATAACGCTTGACTGACAAATGTATTCAAAACTGAAGTTCATCCTAGACCTTTAGTGACCTAAAAAAAGGAGGAATTAATAAGTTAGAAAGCCATAAAAAATAAAAAATGTCTCACTTTTCATGCATCAACCGGCTTCCCTGTCTCTATTTTGTTTCTCAAATAACAACAAATTATGAAAAGAAGAAAAGCATAATTTTGAGGTATTTGTCTCATAAGTATTCTTTTACTATACATTTTGTATCTTGAAAAAGTAAAACCTTACCTTTGGAGTAAGAATCTGAATCTTATTAATGTATTATCACCTAAGAAGAAAGCCTTCAGCAACTGTTACCTAAGGAGAAGAATGTAAGTGGAGCAAAAATATTTGAGTCTTACAACTCTGGATTTGCTTGGTGTAACTAAAAACAACCATAGAAAGCTAAATCTCCCAACTCAAAAAAAACTATAAAACGCTGAACGCATCAGTTTGTTATGCATATACCTGTAATGAACATTAACTCATTCCAAATTAAGGTTTTGTGACAACCCAAATGACTAATTGTAAAAGGAAGTGACTAAATACAACCCTGGTTTGGGTTAAATACAACCGTATTCTACTTTTCATAATTTTTCTTTTTTCATTCTAAAAATAAGTAAATGTAATCCAAAAAAATCAGTCAAAAATTTCGACCAAAATATAAGAGTATTTTGACACAGTTTGGTGGGTTTTAATGGCGTCTTGTCGAGCTTTGTTTATATTGCTTCCAGTTTGGTGGCTTTCTTTCTTATATCACCACATACTTCACCTAAGATCTTGGGGATTCCCAAGTCGTCGTCTATCCTCAATAATTAATTCTTAAGTTGATGATCACTCATATTCATGTCAATGGTGATCTCAAATCCTCTGATATATGACCATAATCATCTTTGAAAATGCCATTTTCTTATTATGATAATTCAAATATCTGTTGACATATATCAAAACAACTTCAATAGAAATCAAAGATTAAATCCCCATATGAACCTAACACCTAAACAGAGTAAAAAAAAATCCCAAGTTCCAAAGGCCGATTAAAATTATCAGAAATATTTTGTTAATAATCAATCGACACAAAGCTACAATATTCTAAATGAATGGAAAAAAAAGAATAAAATAATATTTTAGTATGATAACGACTATGAATAGGATGAATGGACAAAACACAATAAAATTGAAACCGATCATTAGGGTTGTAATTAGCTAATCACAAATATCAAAGGGTTGTATTTAACCCAAATGAGGGTTGCATTTAGTCACTGCCTTGTAAAATCTGAATGAAATTAAAAGTGTTCTTAAAAAGATTAGTAATGGAAGAGAAGGTAATGATATATAAAACATATAATCCTATTAGGGTTTTCACCTTGCGTTCTGGTTGGGATGTTTATGTATCCGTATTTTTTCCATAAAAATCTTACTAATCGTACCTGCAAAATAAAACAAAGTAAATCAAAGAAATGTGGTTAGTAGCATAAACTAAGTGGAAGGAAAAAATCCAAAACAAACTGATGCGTAAGTTAAATGGATAAACTCATAACTGATATTATTCTGATCAAGATCGATGTTCTTCGTACCTGATTAGGTTTTTCTTATTAGATTCTGGAAACATAAATAAACCATAACCTTAACAGAAGTAAACAACTAACGCACAATAACCGGAGGAAAGAAAAATCGTTACTGCAATATAAAAAGGAAGGGTTAGGGTTAATTGATTCAAAGAAATAAAGTGACAGAAAAAGAGTTAGGGTTTACCAATACAGATTTGGATTTGATTATTTATCTCTTCTTCAAAAACAGCACCTGCAAAATCAAATCAAACAAACTACACAAATCGACTATTACAACAAAAATCGTCTTTGAAATTGAAAGAAGAACAGAAAGACGGAGAAGGAGAACAGAGAGAGGCGGAATTCGATTTAGCTAAGGTTTTTTTTTTCATGGAAAAAATGTATTTTTTCGTTCTTGTTTTTTTTATTTGCTTTGTTTTTCTTTTCGGGACTGTTTTTACTGTACTCAATCAGGAAATTGTTATACACAACATGGTAAAATGCTTCAGCCCTATCTTGCTAATTCAAGCATATATTTTCTGTTAGCGAATCAATAAAGTTTAAGAAAGTAGACTCTTGATAAATCATTAATCAATGGTATAGGTGCAATAAAAGATATAAATGTCATGCAAAGTCATGTTTGTTCTTTCTCTTCAAGTTCTACATTGCAAAATCCAAGATACGATATATCAGTGTATCTGTTTGGCTCCAACTCAAGAAGAAGACAACAATACCAACGGGCTAAGACAACAACGGATGTGCCAAGGAAGTGAACTCATAAGTATCATTATGGTACCAAGGGATAAAAAATTTGTTGTACCCATGGAATTTAAAGAACACATGAGATGTTTATATGATTTGTAGATGTATGATGAGAACTACAACACTAAGATCTTTTGGTTTTGCGAACATGAGAACTGGAGCACCAACTACTGCTTCCGAATTTCAAGAGTAATGCAGTTTTGTTAGAAAATGGATTTTTTTATTTTATTTTTTATAAAAACATGTGTAGATACCATGTTAGATTTCTTGGAATCCAACTCAAAACCAATTGGCAATGAGTGGAGAGGCCCTAAGGGATTATAAAACACAGGATCTTAGATTCCCATACAATGTGGGAATAATTATCTCAACATGCCCCCTCACGTGTAGCCTCGTTGGGTCTAACACGTGGACAATTAAATCGGGTGACGCGGAGTAAAGGCGCGGTCAAACTACTCGTCGCAAATAGTCTGCTCTGATACTATGTTAGAATACGGGCATCCAACTCAAAACCAATTGGCAATGAGTGGAGAGGCCCTAAGGGATTATAAACCGCAGGATCTTAGATGCCCAGACAATGTGGGACTAATAATCTCAATATAGTCACTTCACTTTGCACTTCTTGTTATAGGGCCTATGTCACATGGATGTGCGGTCCATCTAGTTACCTAGAGTTTACCTTTATATATATATAAAGGATATTGTATCCATGTAACCCTATTATCCTGATCAATAGAAACCTCTCTTTGTCTCTTTACTTTCTCCATATTTTCCACTGCAACACGTTATCAGCACGACTCTACCAACTGGTGCAATTTTTTTTTCTTCGTTCAAGATTGGTTATGGATTATTACTTGAAGATTAGCGTGGTTCTGATCCTATTTGTTTATCATGATGGATGCGTTACCAGGTATTTCTTTTGAACAAAGAAATTTCGTTTTCGTAGTATATATTAGGGTTCCACAAACGTATGATTATAAAACCTATGGATTTCACCGTTAGATTTTCATGAAATTTTAATATGTTTAAACCGATCAGTCATCACTATGTGTGTTAAAATGCCAATCAAATCGGAATACGATGCAATCTCCAAAACTGGATTTTAATGAATCTGTGTACTTTCTGGAAAACCCTAATTTATAACAGCGTATAAAAACGTATGTGTTAGGAATTACAACCGTTAGATTATTTTGTAATTTTGTTAAGTGTTACATATTGTTCTCCTTAAAGCACTGTAAAAATTTCGTAAAGATCCAACCATGAAAAGTACTCCAAAGTACGTGATATTTTCTGTTGTGTCCATAGAAACATGAATCGGAATAGTCATACGGCATCATAAATATATTTTTATCAGCCGTTGGATGTCTTTGAAATTTTAATATATTTTTCGAAACATTGTGATAAATCTAATGTAAAAAATATATCATGATCGGACAACGATGCATTTGTCTGTCGATCAGAACAGTTGAAAGAAGAATTTTGTACTTTTAGGGTTAACAATATGTTTTGGGCCCATATACTAATAGTTTCAAACTTATTATCAATGAGCCTGGATATTTCATATATAAGGGGGAGTGTTGTAGGGCTTGTAGCCCATGTATGTGCGGCCCAATATAGTATTTAGGGTTCTCTTATTACTTGTATATAAAGCATACTATGCTATGTAATACTACTGCTGCCCCCATCAATAGAATCTCTCTTGCCCTTTGGTTTTCTCTCTGGTTTTCCTCAAACACGTTATCATTCACGATGCACTTCCTTGTCGCAAGAACATTTATTTTTCTTTGATCACATCAGATCTCGCTGATGCAGTTTCGAAGATCTCCGTCCTCCAGATCTTAAAATTATTAAAACAAGAGTTTACTTCACCGTATCATGGAATCACCGAATCAGCCGCTGCTGTTATTACCATGAAATCACTGACTTCCGCCTTCCAAATCAGCTGGGTCTATATTCAGGGGCGGAGCCAGAAATCAAGAATTGGGTGGGCACCTTATCAATTTATGCATGTTTAAGGGGTGCAAAAGGGTTAAAATGACCAAAAATTGGATAAACTAACTTAAATTAGGCTTGGGAGCTCACATTTAAGGGGGGCAAGTACACACCTACCTTTCCATGTGGCTCCGCCCCGGTCTATATTTTTGTTTTGCTTTATCCCTTTCTAGTCGGATACGTCAAAGGTATGCATAAACAATCATTTTCTTCCTTTGTCTTTTTGTTTTCTCTTAGCAGCACGTGACATCTCCCATGGTAGATCTGTGATTGGTGTCTTCTTGTATGATTAATTTTATATTATTTTTGGAATTCTCAATTGAACGTTTTTCTTAATTAATTTACCCAGAAAAACTTTATCTTCTGTATACCTAATCCAAAACCACTTTGATGCCTAGTTTCTCATTTAATTATTATTAAATCATATGCTACTTTTGATATTTTGATGTATATACTCTGTCCAAAATCGTCCATCTGTTAATTAACTCTAAGGGGTCTACAATTGTTTTTTTTTATTTTTTTTTTATTTTTAATAAACTGGATCTATATTTTTGTAAACCATAAGATGCGGTGAAATTTGATATTCGTGATTGTATGTATAAATAGGTCTGCTAAGATTTTAAACGGCTTCATATGCATCTGTCAAATATTGTCTTTATATGCCTCTGTATATTTTTTGAGACACATGGATAACAAATATGCGTATATTTTTTAGTTATCCATTTTCGTTTTGTTCTGTTTTGATATGCCTCTGTCAAATGTTGTCTTTATATGTGTTTAACATGTTTTAAGAAAAGAAATTGATAATTAAAATGATTCTTATTTGATCGATTTTGTCTGCCATATTTGATTATAATAATAAAATATCAATTTGTTGCTCACATGCATCCTTTTATGGGAATTTTTTTTTCCTCGGTTTGTTTTTCAATTCATCATGATTGTGATGTGAGTGACTACACATATATTTTCTATGGGGGAAAGTATAGATACACCGTGATAAAATCACGGTGATATCACCGGGTGACAAAAAAAAAAAATGAGGGACCCACAAAAGTTAAAAGCTCACCCCCTATTATTTCCTGCGGGTCCCAAGGGCTTCTCTCTTGCGGTGTGTTTCTCGGTGATTTGTTGCGGTGTGTCTAGCACAGCCGTTTTCTATGTATATGTTAATTCGTCGTGTAGCTTAAACTATGTCTGCGTAAAGGAAAATTATGTTTGTCATGATTGATTTTGATGTATTCCACCATTTAATGTTACTCGAAAGCGATGATTTTCTTTCAGTGCCGGGTGTGTATTAACCTTTACTGTAAATCAATCTACGGGATTGTAACGCATGACTTTTGTACCGTCTAAAAATTTTGAACTTGTATCCATGTTGTAACTGCTAGACGTTTCCAAATTCTTTGTTTGCAAATTTTTATAACGTATTGTACTATGTAAAATGTTATGAATTTGACATTGATTGTTAATGGTCAGCAAAGTATCATTAAGTTGACCTTGACATGTGGAACCATTAAGTAATTTGGTAAATTCCATTTTTGGCCATTAAGAAATTAGTATTGGAATTTCGTTTTCTTTTCAAAATGATATATTTTGAAATTTGGTATTCAGATTTCATTTTTATTCAAAATGATATATTTTGTCCAATCGGTTGAACTAACTCCATTCAAAAATAACATTTTGGATTCAAAAGTACTTGTGGATCACTAATGTATTTTTTTTAATATGGAAATTATTTTATTCGCCTCCAATGAATATATCCTTTCATAAAGCTTTCTGCAATGACAAAGCACCGTCTAAAAGGAGGATATATATATATATATATATATACCCTTATATTTAAAGTACATGCATCCCAACTTTTGTGGAAGAACTTATGAAAGGGGATATGAGTCAGAAATTATTCTTTCTATTTTTGTACTTCATCGAAGATTCTAACGAACCAGTATCTATCTATTGAAGTATGGAAACAAGGAATTCTCTATCTTTAGTAATTTATTCAACCTAAAGTAAGTGTTTGACATATATAGTGAGATTCTTTTGGCCTGTTGAGATAAAGAAGATTCTCAAATTAAGCTAAATATGGCAAAATTGAAAATGGAAAAAACCCCAAAGTAATAAGGGTTAGACGTAATGACTCATATAAAGCATGTGAAAAGGGACATATACATTATGAGACAAAGATGTATTTTTTCCAAGTAGTAATGACACCAAAGTACAGGTATCAACTGAATATGGGATGAAGCTAAAATGTAATTCTAGCTCCCATCATAAATGAAAGAGTTGGAAATGTACCTGGTCATAGATGTTGGTATATACAATGTAATGGCACCTGTTCATAGATGTTGGTATATACAATGTAATGTTTGTATCATAATAACAACCAATTTTCACATCTACTTTAATGGCAACAAGAACTTTGTCGGGCCAATTAACTATCTTATTGGGCTGAACTAGATCCAAATGTCTATACTTATGGAATGAAAACATGAGACATAAATTCTCTAAAGCACTTGAGATATATTGGGTGACACGTAAAACTCTCAAGACCCAAATGTCTACCTGACAGTTGCTTTTATTCCACTAATTTAAGGAATTTAAACTAGTTGTTGAACTATTTCCTTATAATGAGACTACGAGGATTGGATCATCGAGCGCAGCACTGCTCAAAATTTGTTTTTCAAGAAATAACAAAGATGTCGCAAAATCTCTAGATGTACCAAGAGATAATCACACCTTGTTAAATTCCCAATAACCAGTGCAAATGGATATCATGTGGAGCATCAAAATGATGATAATGTAATTGATTGCATATTTTATAGTCTCTAATATATTTGGAAGGAAATATATTTTAGAGAAACTAATGAGTCAATCTAGTGCAATGTAATTCACTATAATATTTGGATTATTGAATAATATTGACTCCGACGATGAAATGTTGGAAACTGACTCATACAGGCTTTGGGCATAACCATAAAGAAACTTTGGTTGTGACATGATGATTGTTTTGAAAGAACTCATACAAATATCACTTTATTTGAGTGAACGAAAATGGGAAAAATATTGACAAAATGCAAAAGTGATGACATATCTCTCAATAAGTATTTTCCAAAGTACCAGATGCACAACCCCTCCCCCCTCCCATTATGCTTTTAAGTAAGAGAGCATATCACTCATTTTACAAAGTCTTCAGTAAAACAGGATCGAGACCATCCTAAGATGCAAATGGTAAACAATCCATATTACAAAGATAACAAGGTGAAATTTAGAAAAATATTCATGCAGAATGCGGACCATTAAAGTGACTTATGGATCTGGTGAATGTTTTTACATTTTGGACTAGTTATAGTTACCAATAAATTTGCGTTTGAAAACTACTAGCACATATCACACAATGCGAAGTGCAAAGGCTAACCACCCTTGTTAATGCTAGAGAATTTACATCAAAAGGACTTGATGAATATTGCACGTTTAATAGGATAAATGCAGAGCATCTTATACTTAAAGGTCTCGCAGAGGCTACCATCAAAGGTTACAGATGGTGCCTAAGGAATAGGTTATGCATACCAACCTATCTTTTATTTCTTTGGGGATATGCAATATTACACGCATCTTACTTAATTCGTTATTGGAACCCAATATTAGTCAACCTTTTCTGCGTACCAGTTGGTAACTGGATTTAAGCCTGACATTCGTGTTCTTACGCATTTTTGTTTGCACTATATATGTGTCATTACGACTCCACATCGTACTATGATGGGTCTTCAAAACTGTTAAGTAGTTATGATCGAAATGAGTTCCAAAAAATTATTTGCATTTTAAAACTTTTGGTAGGAGATATCTTACCGCTAGATTTGCGGGTTATCACTTTAATGATACAGTCTTCCCGTCGTTAGGGGGAGATAAGAAAAAGTATTTTCTATGGGAACGACAGGAATTGTCGTGGTTTGTTCCCACTGTGTATGATATTGATTCTTATACTCCACAAATGTAAATGTGAAGCGATAAAGAATATTCAATTTTCAGAATGTACACTGATGTTGCTAAAGTGATGAGATCACACATACCAGCTGCAAACCTACCTGCAAAGTTACAAATCCTCAATACGGGATATATACCATAGACTAAGGTGTTGCAACTACACTTAGTGGAAGTGTGGTTTAGGCCGTGGCTCCATAAAGGAAGTTGGAGATACCATTTTGTTCGATCAATCCTCACCTAGAAAGGAAGTAGGTGAGTAAGGCACAACTTATTTATATCATCAGAAATCATCTCATAAGATTGTCTCTGAATATGTCCATGAATCAAACTGGAGGACGCTCCGAAGTTTTAAATGATTCTAGAGAACAATGAAATCCTGACGGATTATGAGAATGCACATGAGTCAATGGAAGGATTATGCGTGCACATTGATGATATAATCTGTAAATAGTTGCTCCATAAGTAGAGAACAATGAGGTCGAACCATGCTTTTATTTTGGTTAATTTCAAATAAATAGCATATTTGGCCTACACAATCCAGGTAGAACTTAGTTCTTTGGCAAATATACGGTTATTTGCTGTGGTAGTGCTAACCAACCAAGTGTAAACCCTATTAGACATACATAATTAATTTGTCATAAAGCATAATGAGAAGAAAGTAGTCTTAAAGTACAAAGACTCACCTTGTGGCGCGAGGTTTCTCACAAAGCCCTGGAATTGTTCTCTTATAATGAACGGTATAGAGTTCCGCTACTTAGTTAGCTTAGTAATTTCAAAAGGACTTGAAATGCAGCATATGTATGTGGTTGTTACGTATCTCTGAAAGAATCAAGAGATAGCAATATTTACAAAAGTACTAATTATACTTTTGTTTTCCCAAATCAAGTGACTCTAAACCACAGAGTGCGTTTACAGTTAGATATAACGCTCACTTATAGATTGATGCAATCATGCAGATGTGGTATACCCGTCTAAGTGACTATTTGATTTGGATGAGATAGACAAGTATGTTATTTTTCCTTGCGTATTCACAAGAAAGTTCCTGATTTTGAATTGTAGCTATCTATGTCGATGGTACGGACATGATGGGTACTCTTGATATGATAAGAGACCTTAAAAGCTATTTGAGATCTGAATTTGAGATGAAAAATCTGGGGAAAGCACGACAGAATAATGAGCTTGTGGTATATTATCCCACCATTTTGCATTTTTCTAAAGTTGTCGGGAAATTTAACAAAGAAATGCATCCTGATAGCACTCCCATGATTAGTCGAGGTTCAAATGTAAGTAAGCGACCATTTCGTCTAAAGGAAAATGACGAAGATGTGTTGGGAGATGAAATTCCCATATATAATTACAATAGACGCATTGATGTACTTAGTATAATAATGTACTCGATAAAATTTTGCATCCTCAAGGAATTTGTTAGCTAGATATAGCTCAGCGCCTACTCAATGTCATTGGAATGGTATAGTGAATGTAATCATGTACTTAAAAGTAACCATTGACATAAATTTGTTTTATCCCTACAAAGACATTAAAAGGAATGCTAATGAAAGTGCAATCCAAAAGTTGTTGATTAAGAAGGAACAATAATCTCTTCTCTAACGAAAGTAATCAGAGGGAGATATGGTAGATTATTTTCTAAGTCATTACCAATATTCAGTTTCGAAAAATACATGACTAAAGGAACAGTCTGGAACATGTCTGAAAGTAAGCAGAGGGAGATGCCGACATCATGGGGAGGATCCAAGGATATGATGTCGACATATTTACTTCGAAATTGAAGATGTGTTGTACTCTTTTTCCCTTCGATCGAGAATAGTTTTTCCCAAAGGGTTTTGTTACTCGACAAGGTTTTTAGCGAGACAACACTAAAAACATCAAGTATGTTGAACATTGAAGACATAAATATCGTGTTGATATTACTAAAAGTATCTGAATCAACGAAATGAAATACGATAGTCTGTTAAACAACGTAACTTCTAGAATCAACAATAGGGTGGTTTTATAAACGTTCAAGTCACCAAAGTAAAGTGTGATAAATTCCTTTTGAATGCATTAGACTAATGAAAATTGTCTGATATCAGGGGGAGCATCTAATGGTGTGTTGAACTATTTTCCTTCACCGAAGTTGCTTTTTCCCACAGGGTTTTGTTACTCGGCAAGGTTTTTAATGAGACAACAACAAACACCGGGAATGTAATTTCCTAGCTAAGGCTATTGTCTTTCCCACGAGGATTTTCAGCCTTAATAGTTGTAAGCAACCAGTAAACTTCAACGGAGAAAAATGATTATCTGCAATGGATCACTTTAAATTGCATCTGGAATGTTGTACTCTTTTCCCTTCGTCAAGGTTTTACCCCACTGGGTTTTCCTTGTCAAGGTTTTAATGAGGCAACATATTTGAGTCCATATATGTTCTAAGTTTGCTGGATATTGTACTCCTTTTCTTTAGTTCAGGTTTTGTCCCTATGGGTTTTTCCGGACGAAGTTTTTACGAGGCAATTAACTTAGACTCGTCGATCTTTTAAGATCGTATTGCATGTGATGAACTACATGTAAAGTACGAGACAACATGTGAAGTAATACATGTGAAGAGTTATACCAAGGTTTTGTCCCACTGGATTTTTTCCTTATCAAAGTTTTAATGAGGCAATTGATTTCGGCACAAGTCATCAAGGAGGGAACGGCATTTGAAGAACAACATTCAAAGAACTATATGTGAAGCACTATGTATAAAGTTTTGTAATTGAACCGCACAAGGGGGGGTGTTATAGGGCCTATGTCCCATGGATGTGCGGTCCATCTAGTTACCTAGAGTTTACCTTTATATATATAGAAAGGATATTGTATCTATGTAACCCTATTATCCTGATCAATAGAAACCTCTCTTTGTCTCTTTACTTTCTCCATATTTTCCACTGCAACACTTTTGTTATTGTTGTAGATAGTTTTTTATTTTCTTCAATTCACCAACGACATGCAGAATTATATTTAACCCTAATCAACATGATAAAACTTTATTTGCTAATTCCCTTTGTTTACATATATACTTTTGATTTACGCCTTCGTTTGAAAGGTTTCCCTTTACCTGACGTTATATATGATATGTGTCTTTTCATGGCACCATTGCTGCAGGAAATAATATTGGCTCCATCCGTAACTTTTGGTCTTTATGCTTATGTTTATTAAGTAAATACACTGGCTGATCATACATGGGTTGGAGATGATGTTGTTATTCCTCCACTACCTGGGGTAATATTTTTCAGTGGAATTCGAAAAATGTGACTTAACAAATGCCATATTCATGGTGTCTTTTCAGTGGTCATTTTCTTTGTGTTTTTTTGCGCAAATGGCTCATTTTTCATCCAAAATCCAGATAATGAAGTTCTAGACAATTATGATGTAGTTTATTGATAATAAATGATTTTTTTTTTTTCGCAGGAAGAAGATTTGAAAGAGATACTAAAATTCTAGAACACGAGCTTTTCGATATTCCTTTAGGAGAGTTCATCAAGCATGCCCTAATGCGTTGTATGTTGTGCACCAAATGAGAGAAAAAATTGGACGAGCTAACTATATTAGGTTTTGTGCTTCTTTTTGTGTTCAATAAATTCTGTTGGCTATAAATTTTTTACATTTTTGATGGATGAGATGGCCAATGGAATTTAGTAGCAAGAAATCTATTGGGAGGTTTAGGGAGGAAATTTAGGTTCCTGAAAAGATATTGACATTTAGGAGTTTCAGTGACATTGAGGAAGAGCCTTATACGCGGGAATATGATTGTAACCACTTTTTTAAGCATTTTATAGATGTAATTATGGATAATTGTTGTGTCACATGTTTAATTGTGCAGCTGTTATGCTCAATTATTGTGGTAGTCAATCCATGTCACAACAAATAGCTAATGTTGGGACTAATATATCTCCGGGAACACCTTTGTTTACTACGACCAAGTTCTTGACACCACAACAACAGACGGTTATTCCTTCTGGATACAACATTAGAGTTGGTTAAATCGGGTTCGACACTTTTCCATGGCTAGGGGTAATTTAACTATTGGTTTGACCAATATTTTAGACCATCAGTATGTAGTATTTTGAAATTTTAAAATGATTAACTTGCTCTATTTGTATTACTTTAAATGTACTTTCTGTTATATGTTTTCATTTTGACTCTTCTCTTAAATAGGTTACAGGAAAATGATTAACCTACCGACAAATATTTCCGAGTCAAAATCCTGCCTCTAATAGCAATGGGACCCACATCAGCCCATCAACCAACCAAATGTTGAGAATCATTGATCTTTACCGTTGATTTCCCTGTCGGGACTCTTTGCGGGATCTAATGTCGGTAGATCTAGCACTTCCGTAGGTTACATTGGTTTTTCCTGACAAAAATTTTAAGTGGGGTTTGTAATAGGCTTATTCTGCTGGAAAATAGGAACCATTTAATCCAGCATGCACAATTGCTTCTTATTCGTATCATTCTACTAAATGAAAATCAAGGAGAGGCGCAGCCGAGCCAAGCCAAGCCAAATTAGAAATGCATCGACAAATTAAAAATGCATCGACTTAGCCAAGCCACGCGACAGCAAATCAAAAGACATTACAAAGCCGCCCGACAACAAATCAAAAATGCATGGGGACAGGCGAGGTTAGGCCAAATAAAAAATCCTAAGCATGCATTGGGACGGGGCGAGGCGTAGCCGAGCCAAACCAAATTAAAAATGCGTCACCAAATTAAAAATGCATCAACATCGCGAAGCCGCGTGAGACGAGGCCAAACCACACCAAATGTATCCCGACGGATCACGTCACACTAAATCAAAAATGTGGTTAAAAGAGAAAGAAAAAAATGATGGTGATGGTTTTCGGATCCCCAGGTGCGGTGCACGGGCACAAAATCTAGTAAGTGTTGAATCTTTATGCAATTTGCAGGCAGTGGCTTGATTTCTTATATTTATATTTCTTTTGGGACAATTTAATTCATTAACCCTTGCTTCTTTTCACCTATTAACTTGATAAATTGTGAGATAGGAATGTCATATTTGTTTAACTCTTCGATCTCTATAAGTTGTTTTTGTGTCTGTTTGATAACAACTACCCTTTTCGATATGTATGAAATGAAGATCCAATCAACCTTTTTTCCGGGATATAGATCAAGGCCTGTGACAAAGAAGGCCCAATAATCGAAACTCTAAAAATGGGAGACATTATTCAGAATTAGGCGTGAGCATTTGGCCCGTAATCCGCAGATTTAACCGGGACCAACCGTTCACTTGCGGATGGATGTCCGGACCGTTCGTCAATGGATTGGATGCGGATGGAATTTTTGAAATCCAACGGATAACGGATCGGGTCCGGATGCAACCTTGAAAATTCGTTGGACATCCATATCCGTTAAATTAAGGGCATTTATGTAGTTCTAGAAAATACTATGGATCATTTAGGAATTTTTAAGAAGTTTGCTTGGGGTGTTGTACATGGCATTTTTGTATTTGTATACATGTATAAGATATGTAGGTTTTATAAGGAGTCATTTGTGTTAGCTTTATTTTCTTTACTATAAATTTTAACTAAAACAAATCCATTGGATTATTCGCATCCAATCCGTCCATCCGTGCATCCATTGGATGCATCCATTGGATATGGATTGGATGCAGATGCTATATTTGAAATCCGTAGTGCAATGGATTCGATGCGGATTAGGAGAAAACCGGTCCATGCTCAACCCTGAATCAGAATAGTAATCGTTGTTGTTGTTGTTGTTGACCCATGAATCAGAATAATAATTGTTGTTGTTGTTGTTGTTGTTGTTGTTGTTGTTGTTGTTGTTGTTGTTGTTGCTGCTGTTGTTGCTGTTGTTGTTGTTGTTGTCCTGTTGCTGGTGGTGCTGGTGTTGCTGGTATTGTTCTTCTTGTTGTTGTTGTTGCTGTTGTTGTTGGTGTTGCTGTTGTTGTTGTTGCTGTTGCTATTGTTGTTGCTATTGTTGTTTATATTGATGTTATCTGGCATCGTACATTTCCTAACTAAAATTATGATTATATTTAAATTCTCGATAGACTTTTATATGCATGCATAAACGAATTGCTAAATTAATTTAATGAGCGTTTTGTTGAAGTATCACACATATATGCTGGTGCAATGCGGAAATGTGATGGGTTTTATGGAAATGGATTAGGAAATGAATTTAGGAAAAGAGGTTGGTTTATGAAAAGAGGAGGTTTTTATTATTTTTGGAATGTTTACAAAGGCTCTTTGGGTTTTTCTACTAGCTCTCACTCTTGCTACTCTCTTGCTACTTGCTTTGCTCACTTGGTTTTTGGATGGTTTCAAATGAACCAAGACTTGCCTATTTATAGACTCACTTATTTCTCTAGATAGTTCTATCTAGACTCTTCTTTACACTCTCATTACACTCTTATCTAGAGGGAATATTCTAGAGTATAATACCAAGGATAAGCATCTATGAGCTTATCCTTCACATGTCTAATTTGACTAATACTTATCTAGTCTAGAATACAAGGATGAGTATGGAGGAGTTTATCCTCACATGTCTATTTAGACTAATCTAGATAATTCTAGTTTTAACATCACAAATTACTAATTTTTTTTTATTTTTTTTTTTAACACCCCCTCTTAATTTGTGATTTTTAGCTTGTCTCTGAAATGATGAAACTTATCCACCGTGACCGCTTTTGTGAAAATGTCCGCATTTTGTTCTTGCGTCGGACAGAATTGAAGCTCAATTTCTTTGTTTTCCACTAGTTCTCTGATGAAGTGGTGTCGTAGCTCGATGTGCTTCGTCCGTCCGTGGAAGACTGGATTTTTTGTGATTGCAATTGTAGACATATTGTCACAGTAGATAGTTGTCGGCTGCTTTTTCCTTTGTTGTAGGTCGGTCATAATTCTTCTCAACCATACTGCTTCACATGCTGCACTTGTTGCTGCTATGTATTCCGCTTCACTGATGATAGTGCCACCGTACTTTGCTTTTTAGAACTCCAGGAGATAACTTTTGTTCCCATACGTAAAACATAGCTCGATGTGCTTTTTCGATCTTCAATAGAACTTGCCCAATCGCTATCTGTGAAGCCAATTAAATCATTATCCTTTTCTCTTGTATACTTGATGCCAAAATCCTTTGTTCCCTTGATATATCGAAGAATTCTCTTTGCAGCGGCGTAGTGTAACTTGCTTGGCTCGCTCATAAACCAAGAAACAATGCTGGTTGCATTTACTATGTCTGGCCTTGTATTTGTTAAGTAGATCAGTGAGCCGACTAGACTTATGAATGAGGTTGGATCCACTTTAGTTGGTCCATCATTTTTTATCAATTTCTCACTGGCACCCATTGGAGTTGCAATTGGTTTGCAATCCATCATGTTGAACTTTTTCAGTATGTCTTCTGCATATTTTTCTTGGGAAATGAATATTTCTGCTGGAGATTGTTTTACTTGAATCCCAAGAAAATATCGCATAAGTCCTAAGTCGGTCATCTCATATTCTTTCATCATCTCCTTCTTAAATTTTTCTGCCATCTCTTGTTTTGTCTTTGGCATAAATTAAATCATCAACATAGAGACAGACGATTAGGAAATCCATACCTTGTCTTCTTATGTAGAGGATGGCTCACTTGGACTTTTTCAAATCGTTATCAAGTATTTGTCAATTTTGTTGTTCCATGCAGGTGCTTGTTTGAGACCATATAGTGCTTTGCAGAGACGATAAACCATTTTTTCTTTTCCTTTTCGGACATATCCTTGAGGTTGTTCAACGTACACCTCTTCTTCCAGTTCTCCGTTTAGGAACGCCGACTTTACGTCCAATTGGTAGACCTTCATTTTAAGTTGAGCTGCCAAAGCTAACACCATCCGAATTGTTTCCATGCGAGCGATTGGGGAAAATGTTTCGGTGTAGTCAATTCCTGGTTGCTGAGAATATCCTTTTGCAACTAGCCTTGTCTTGTGCTTTTGAATCGACCCATCTTCATTATATTTTGTCTTGTAGACCCACTTCAGACCAATTATTTCTTTGTCCATTGGCTGATTTACAAGCTCCCATGTCTTATTTTTCTCGATTACTCGCATTTCTTCGTCCATGGCATGTCTCCATTTTTCTTCTTTTGCCGCTTCCTCATATTTTTGAGGTTCTAGTGCTATAAATGCACAATTAGATGTATTATAAATATCTACTAGGGAACGCACCTTTCTAGGTGTGGGACTTGTTTCTGATGAACTTGGAGGTGTGGCACTTGCTTTTGATGAACTTGGACTTTGTTGTGTTGGACTTGGAGATTTAGGGCTAGCTGGTGGAGTTCTTTCATCCTGACATGGATGATCTGGCTCTTCTTCAATGAGTAGTGACAACTCGTGGTTGTCTGTTTCATCATTCCAATCCCATGATTTGAATTCATCAAAGATAACATCTCTTGAAATTACCAGCTCCTTTGTATCTGGATTGAGAAGTCTATATGCTTTAGATTCTTCGCTGTATCCGATGAATATTAGCTTTTCTCCTTTTTCATCGAACTTTTCTCTATGTTGGGATGGAATATGTGAGTATGCTACGCAACCAAAAATTCTGAAAGAAGTTACCTCGGGTTTTTCTTATGCCAAGCCTCATATGGAGTTTTGTTGAGAACGCTTTTGTTGGTGAACGATTAAGGATGTAGACCGCCGTGTTGATCGCTTCAAGCCCAAGAATCGTTGGGTAGCTTCCTTGCTTTTAGCATCTTGCGAGCCATTTCTACGATCGTACGATTTTTCCTTTCGCGACTGAATTGTTTTGCTGTGGAGTGTATCGAACAGTAAGCTCCTTCTTAATTCCATTTTCTTTGCAGTAGTTGATAAATTTATTTGAAGTAAATTCTCCACCACGGTCAATACGGAAAACCTTTAGTTGATGACCACTTTGCTTCTCTGCCAACGCCTTGAACTCTAGGAATTTAGTGAATGCCTCGGACTTTTGCTCGAGAATATACACCCACATCATCCTGGTATAATCATCCACGAATAAGAGAAAATATCTTATGTTATTGAGTGAAGTTGTTCTTGTCGGACCGCATATATCTGCGTGCACCAATTCGAGGGGCCTTCTTGCTCTCCACGATGTGCTTGTGAACGGAAGTCTATGAAACTTTCCAAAAATACATCCTTCACATACTTTATCTCCACCGCTGATATTAGGAAGACCGATGACCATGTTCTTTGATTTTAGAACTTTCAAGGATCTGTAGTTGAGATGCCCGTATCTCAAATGCCATAACTTGCATTCATCTATGTGATTGGTACTCATTGCACAATCTCCAATTGATGGCATAGAGAAGGGAAAGACAAAATTTTCTGTCATTTTTACTTTTGCCACCAATTGCTTATTAATTTTATCATAAATTGTGCATTCTCCGTCTTCGAAATGTAGTGAGTACCCTTTTCTTATAAGTTGTCCAACACTTAATAAATTTTGAGCTAGGCCAGAACATAAAGAACATCAGATATGTATCGAGTTTTACCGACCTTGTTCGTACGGATATGACTCCTCTTCCTTCAACATTCTGATACTTTCCATCTCCGAGTTTGACTAGTGGAATATGTTGCTCCTCCAACTTTACGAAGTATTCTCTGTTTCCTGTCATATGGCTGTTGCATCCGCTATCAACATACCATATACCTTGCGCATCTTGTTGCGAGGTGAGGCAGGAATAAAATACTTGATTTTGAAAATATTTTTTCTCGGAATAGTTGGCTTCATTATTTTTAAACCAACAATCCTTTTCCATGTGATTTAATTTATCACACTTGGTGCACTTATATCTGCAATTTTCAGTTGGATGGCCAAACTTTTTGCAAACATTGCATCGGAAATTGGAGGAGTAATTTTTTCCGTACCTTTGATTGTTGTTTTTATAACCTCCTTTTCCTCTTCCACGTCCGCGGTAGGAGTTTCTGGATCCTTGATTTGATGATGATCCTTTCTCGTATTGCGAGTTTGATGATGATCCCCCTGGAGCTTTCTTTTTCGCTTCTATATTTTTCTTTTCTTTGAAATTTATTTTTGATTGAAACGCCTCGCTCCAACGGCTGCTCCGCGAACCTATTTATCCTTTTTCATGCGCCTCCGAGTGAACCCATTAATTGTAACGGAGAGAGTCGATAAATTTTTGGACTCCTCAATGGCAATGACAATATGATCGAATTTGAAAGGTAAGCTTCTTAGAATTTTTTCTACAATTCTTTTGTTTTCAATGGTATCTCCATAACTACTAATTTGATTCACTATACCAAGTAACTCTTGTAAAGAAGTTCGGATAGTTTCATTTTCTTTCATGAGTAAATTATCAAAATCTCGCCATATATTTTGTAGTTTAATGGAGATTACCTTTTCTGAACCTTGGAATGCAACTTTGAGAATATTCCAGGCCTCCTTCGAAGTTTTCGCTAACGAAATTCGAGGAAAAATAGTTTTTCTTACCCCCTGCTGTATGAACAGTAATGCTTTAGCATCTTTCTTCTTATTATCCTTATACTCTTTTTTCTTCTTCCTCCGTCCATGACGATTGAATTCTTCCACTCGGGTACCTTATAACCATCTTCTACAAGATCCCATAGGTCTTGTGAAATGAAAAGAGTCTTCATTTGTAGACTCCAATAATCAAAACTCTCACCATCAAAAATTGGAATTAGACTTTGGGCATAGTTGAAACTTTGAATACTTGCCATGGGTAGAGTTTTAGGATTATCGGGATAGGTTTGCTCTGATACCAAATTTGTTGGTGCAATGCGGAAATGTGATGGGTTTTATGGAAATGGATTAGGAAATGAATTTAGGAAAAGAGGTTGGTTTATGAAAAGAGGAGGTTTTTATTATTTTTGGAATGTTTACAAAGGCTCTTTGGGTTTTTCTACTAGCTCTCACTCTTGCTACTCTCTTGCTACTTGCTTTGCTCACTTGGTTTTTGGATGGTTTCAAATGAACCAAGACTTGCCTATTTATAGACTCACTTATTTCTCTAGATAGTTCTATCTAGACTCTTCTTTACACTCTCATTACACTCTTATCTAGAGGGAATATTCTAGAGTATAATACCAAGGATAAGCATCTATGAGCTTATCCTTCACATGTCTAATTTGACTAATACTTATCTAGTCTAGAATACAAGGATAAGTATGGAGGAGTTTATCCTCACATGTCTATTTAGACTAATCTAGATAATTCTAGTTTTAACATCACAAATTACTAATTTTTTTTTTTTTTTTTTTTTTAACAATATATGATGTCATGGGGAAACTGAAATGAAGACCGTGGACTCGGATCAAAGTAAGTAAAGTGAAGTGCAGTCAAGTCAAGTCACCTACTAAAAAATAGGATCAGGTCAGTTGTAAATCCCGTATTCTAGATAAACTAGTTTTACCTAGGTTTAGTATCTCAGTAATCATCCTGAAGATCAATAATCTAATTTAACCTAAGGTGTTTATTAGTGGACGTAGGCGTTAGTGCCGAACCACTTTATTTCTTTTGTTTTCTTTAATCATGTTTGATTGATTTTGCTTAATCGATGATCTGTCTCGATACCCATAATTTATTACGTTTCTTCATTTATGCCAACATATATTAAAAAAAAAGCCCACTTTTGAAAGTTCTCCTCAGGCCTCTAAAATGTAGAGACGGCCCTGTCTCAATCCTTCATCATATGACGAATTTTCTACACATCATCATGGCCTTCTTAATCCATATGGCATCATCACCATCGCTATCATCAGTGGTTGCTTGCTTGGGTCACTGTAATGGATTCGTCGAAGTCGTAACGGACACAGATGAATGTGAACATGTCACCACATGTTGTTTTGTTGCATTGAGAAATGGCTTCTCCTCACCATGTATGAACAAAGTCCACTACAAAAAATAGTACAAACCTCCTATTTCAATTGTAAGTTCATGTGCTCGTTATCATCATTATGTGAGAATCTGATTTTTATGTTACAATGTTTATTGTGTTTAGGTAAGCCCCAAGATTCTTGTCTTCAATGATCTTCTGTCTTTATCAATTTGCAATAATCAACTAATTCCCACCAAGTACATGTTCCTTCTGATAGTCGTATGCATGCAACCGACAATTTCTAAATAAGTTCATGTGCTTGTTACCTTCATTGTATGGGAATCTGTTTGTTTATATTACAATGTTTATTGTGTAAGAACTGTAAGCGAGAGTAGTTCACAAATATAGAGAGAAAGGTTGTCTTCAAATTCCTAGATTCCTGACTTCAACTATCTTTAGTCTTCGCTAACTAATTCCCACTAGGTTAAGATTGTATAATATGTACATGAACATGCCAATTAGTAAGAGATTCCCTAAGTAGAGAATAGAAAACTAAAACTAAAATAATCTAAATTGAACCGAATAATTTGACTTCTTTGCAAGACTGATTGAATTGTATATTGTGGATATTTCAGATCTGGTCGGAGAAAATTGGAAAGTGCAGAGTGGACTTCACTGAGCTACTACTCATCTTTCAATCTGTCTATGCTAATCTTTTCTCTCCTAACTCAATATCTTTTCTGCATTGTTTGTTGGTACAATTTTATTCATAATATTTTTTATCAGTTTCATATTTTTTGGTAATGGTTTCGGATGGGATTCTCGTTAACGGAGTGACTGGAATCTTGAAGAAATTGCTTCCAGTTATTGCTCAACAAATTAGTCAGGCATGGGGTGTTAAAGATGATCTGAGGAGGCTTGAGAAAATCTTGGAGTCAATACAAGCTTTGATTTTCAATGCTGAGGAGAAACAAGTGAATGATGCTACTGTCAGACTTTGGTTGAGAAGGCTTAAAGGCGTTGTTTATGATGCCGATGATGTTATGGAGCACTTCTGTTATGAAACCATGCGTTTTAATGGAAGGAGAAATCAGCTCAAGCACAAGGTACGCGACTTTATAAGTAAATCCTCCAATTCACTGGTGTTTTACTTTAAGATGTCTGGTAAAATCCGAGCTATTATAAAAAGCTTAGATGAAATCTACAGTAATCAAGTCAGATATACGTTGAATGCTACTGGTGGTACTTCTCGAGTGGATCAAATCAGAGAGCAACATAACCGGATGACTACATCAGTTGTAGATGATTCTGTACTTATAGGCAGGGAGGATGCAATATCAGACATAGTAAAGATTCTGACTAACAAATCGTTGCCTTGGGTGTCCCAATCATCAGACAAATCTTCTTTTCAAAAGGAGCTTTCAGTAGTATCCATTGTGGGTATGGGGGGTCTGGGTAAGACTTCATTAGTGCAGTTGGTATACAAAGATGAGTCAATAAAAACACACTTTGATCAAAAAATGTGGGTATGTATATCCGACAAGTTTGATGTCTATAGGATCTTACAAGAAATATTGGAGTCCATTACTAATGGTTCATGTGGAAATCCATCAAATGTTGATGTGCGGGCGACAGAAGTGAGGAAGAACCTGATTGGTAAGAAATACTTGTTAGTACTGGATGATCTATGGAATGAAGACGTCGAAGATTGGGTAAAACTAAAGGGAGTTCTTATCAATGGTGTTCAAGGAAGCAAATTATTAGTTACCACACGCAGTCAAAAAGTTGCATCTGTTATTGGGGGTAAGGTCCATAATTTACAGAAGCTAAATGATGAAGTTTGTTGGTCTATTATGCACAAAAAAAATTCGTTTCCAGGTGGAGCTGTACTTACTCAAGATATGGCAAATATTGGGCGGGACATAGCGAAGAAATGCGATGGCTTACCACTTGCAGCGAACTTTCTTGGAAGTTTATTACACTCAAAAATAGAAGAAAGCTACTGGGTTTCAGTCAATAATGACAAGAATACGTGGGTTCAACCAGATAATAAAAGAGTGATATCAATCTTAAAGTTGAGCTATGACAATTTGTCTTCTCCCTTGAAACAATGTTTTTCGTATTGTTGTTTATTTCCCAAAAAATGGGATATTAAAAGAGAGATATTGATTCGTATGTGGATGGCAGAGGGATTCCTTCAGATACCTACAGAAGAGGTAAGCAATATATCCTTGGAAGATATAGGAAATAATTATTTTGAGTTTTTATTGTGGAACTCATTCTTTCAAGATACAAGGAAGGATGAACGTGGTGTCATCCTTAGGTGTAAGATGCATGATCTTGTGCATGATCTTGCCATGAGCGTTGTAGATCGTAACGAATTTGGGATTTTTAATGTAAGTGATGGGAAGGAAGATGTTTCACAGGTTCGGCGGTTACAACTGATATGTGACAAAGGATCGTCGACAACAACTTCCAAAGTGCTGCGTAAGGCAAACAGCTTGCGAACTGTTATGGTGCGTGATCCAAATTATTGTTACCAATTCAGTAGCTTCTTTTTTACTAAGCATTTACGCGTATTATATCTCGGTGGTTGGCGGAGAAAACTTTCATTTTCTTTTTATAAGTTTAAGCATCTGAGGTTCCTGGACCTCTCATATTGTGAGTTTGATTTATCACATGATCTGTCATTAAATCATTCTCACAATTTGCAGACATTGATACTGAGTTATTGCAAGAATGTCTCGGGGTTTCTTAGTGAAACTAGGCCTTTGAAAAATTTGAGGCATCTTGATGTCTCAGGATCTGATATTAAAGCTCTACCTGATGATTCTATAAGTAACCTCACTGATTTGCAGACGTTGGATCTCAGTTGGTGTAGTAAGATTGAAGCCTTACCCGAAAATATTGGGTCGTTAAAACATCTAAGTTACCTTAACCTTTCATCTTCGACAATTATAAAAATACCTGATTCCATCACTTGTGCTAGCAATTTAGCGAAGTTGAATTTTAGGTCGTGTAGTAACTTGGATGTCATACCTACAGAACTAGGAGCTTTGACACTATTAAGGTGCCTTGATTTGTATGGTACTAAGATCAAAGAATTGCCTGAATCTTGCATTAGTAACCTCTGTAATTTGGAGATAGTGAAGTTTGGATATACATGTGAAATTCCCAAAGAAATTAAGAACTGGCCGAAATTAAAACAACTGTTAGTATACAAAGATGACTATATCATGCCTGGAGGTATAGGAAAGCTATCTTGCCTTGAAAAATTGAAGTATATGGTAAGGGAAGAAAGAGATATTCAGGTATGTGGAAGTGGAAGTACTCAAAATAATTGTACTAGTGGTCGCAGTGGGCTAGAAGAGTTAGCAGCACTTAACTTCCTTCAGATGTTAAGCATAAGAAGTCTTGAGAATGTGAGAGGAGGAATAAAAGATGCAGAGAGAGCGAAGTTAAATGATAAACAAAATTTGAGAGAATTATATCTTCGGTGGAGCTCCAATAGAGATGATGAAGATGATGATATGGTGTTGGAGGGTCTTCGACCTCACCCCAATTTGAGAAGGCTGGAAATAACTGGATTCTCGGGTTTAAATCTTCCGAAGTGGGTGGGTTCATCATCGTCTAATTGCCTGCTTCAAAATTTAGTGACATTAAATTTAATGAATTGCCGCAGATGTGAGAAGCTTCCAGCGCTAGGTATGCTCCCATGTCTTAGGGATCTTGAGATTTGTGGAATGTATTCAGTCAACTGTTTGGGAAGAGAATTTTATCATCAGCAACAACAAGAAGAAGAAAGTACCCATAAGTCTACAATTACACTATCTTCATTTTTCTCTTCATTGGCTGGGTTGAAAATCTGTGATATGGAAAATCTAGTAGAATGGGTTGCTCCTCTTACTCCTCTATCATCTTATTATGCTGATAATTCTTTTTCTGTCCTTGACTGTCTGGAAATCTGGAATTGCTACAGATTGAAAAGCATACCCATAAAGTCATTTTCAGCACTTAAGAATTTGATATTAAAGGGTACCAACGACAGGATACTAAGGTTATTCTTAGCTCCCAGCAGAGGAGAAGGACGAAGAGGAAGTTTAAACTCACTCACATCCATTGAAATATCAGAATCGCCAGAGCTGATATATTTCCCACTGGGTGAGCTTCTTCAAAACAATACTCCGAATCTGCATTGTTTACATATCGGCAACTGCTCCAACTTTCAAGGCTTCTGCGATTATGATCTCAACAACAACAACAGTTCTCTTCGCAAATTGAGCTTCTACAGGTGCCCTATTTTAACGTCTCTGCCTGATTTCCGGTTATGGTCTTCACTTCGGATTTTAACCATACAGAAGTGCGACGGACTGAAGGAGTCTATATCCTACGATCTCAAGACATCACTCTCCTTTCTTGAATCACTGGATGTTGATTTCATTTAAAGAGATGTCGGCTTAATCAATTCGATGGAGAAGTAGATGTAGATATGTTTGCTGCAACTCATTCATCTATTCCAATATCACCTCATACAGGTCTCCCTCTCGCTCAAAGTTGAGACTTTTATTTGATTGCTTAATTATTCCGAAGCTTAATGAGTTGTTGTTAGATCCTATATTCCTATTAATAGAGGCTGTCAACAGACCCTCTTCATGATTTAATTAGCATCTTAAAGTTGTAAATGTTTCTGAAGAATTTGGTTTTTTTCTTAAAATGTTGGTTTAAATTTTACACTTTTAAATTTTACACTTTTAATTATGCTAGAGAATAGGATCATGCTGAAATCTCAGTGTGCCCATGGCGAAAAATAACGGATTTTTTTAAGCAGAAGTATTTTAAGCTCTAAGCCTAAGGGTTATTCTGTCTTGTTGCATATTTTGTATGAGCATGATAATATACTTTTCGTTACATGCTCAGAGGATAATCTCCAGAGGCCTTATCTTGTATTAATATCTGGGTCCTAGTGTATCCCCCAGCATTAATTCCTACGTACTCAATGTAGGTGCATATCCCAGCTACTCAATATAATACGACACCTTAAAAGAGTAGGCTTTTGTAAGCCTCTTAATTTTTGTGCATCGTGGAGCTATACATACGGCACAATCACGAACTACTGTGTTTGGTAGGTATACTAAAATCTTAAAACTAACAGAGGGTATACTCAACCAAAAATACAACGTAAACCGGTAAAAATGGAAGCCGAGGACAGCACAGTAAGTTAAAAACATATATGCGGCATGATTGGAATGAAAGAGAGACACAAACTCCTTATATCCTACTTGTTGGGTCTTGTTTTTGTCAGTGTAGAAATAGCATAATTTATCATTACCATCTATGGATACTGCTATCCAACTGTGCGTCATTTTCTTATTATGCCATCTATTTTCCATGATTCATGCAGAATTAGATGCAGTCTCAAGTGGTAAGCTGGTAACTTATCTTCCTGGATTAGAAGTTCAACCCAGGGGCGGAGGCAGTGTGTTGCACACCCTCAAATCCTAAAGTGGAAATTGAACTTTTGTCCCTCCTTTTGATGAGCCTTCACAAATATCCCTAACAGATTTTATAAATGTCCCTGATGGCATAATTGAAATTTTATCTAAAGAAATTATTTTCATGGTTTCCTTTTTTAACCCTATGTGTTTTACACTTCAGCAATGGGAAAAACGCAACACCATAATCATCTTCATCCCTGAGAAACACACGAACATATTCATCTTCATCGCTTCCTCTACCAATGCCATCTCCGTCGCCACCACAACCAGCACCACCAATACCATCCTCATAACCACCACCACCACCTCTTAGTCACCATCTACATCTCCATCTTTACAACAGTTTCAGGAATCAATTAGATTTGAGATTGAGAGAGATCTGTGATTGAAAATCCAACCAAACCAATCCCACCACCACCAGATCGAGAAACTAATTGAGAAAGTGAAGATCAGAAATTGTGAGATGAGAAGAGATGGAACGGCTACTGATGAAGTAAATCAAGACAGAGATGGAAACAAATATCTATGTTCCGGGCTGCCAAGAGGGTTTAGATTTGTAACAAGAATTGAATCTATCTTAGCTGCTGTTGTTGATTGAAACAAGAAGACGATGGTGTTAAGTGGGTTTGAGGGTACTGTTACGAAATCAAATCAGAGATAGAAACCCCAAATTGATACTACAAACAAACAAAGGTTTAGGGATCTTGAAAATCGCAAGTTGATAATCAAGTT
Organism: Papaver bracteatum; assembly: GCA_023529315.1. Lineage (NCBI taxonomy): Eukaryota > Viridiplantae > Streptophyta > Magnoliopsida > Ranunculales > Papaveraceae > Papaver > Papaver bracteatum. Next base: position 77,116 of record JAJJWX010000092.1, read on the forward strand.
TTGGAATTCCATTTGTTTTCATCATCATCGGTTCAATTTTGGGAATTGTTTCATCTATCAATCAATGGATGGAAATTGTGAGGAAGATCCAAATCCTAATTCTCTAATCAAGATTCTAATTCTCTGATCAAGATTTGTTGATTGAAATTATATTATGGCTACCTCTAGTATCTCTTCTACGATTCAAGGTTGTCTGCAAGTACTGTCGATCGATTATTGAAAGCTCAGATTTCATCCATCGACACGCCAATTTCGAGAACTCCACAAGTAAGTTGGGTAATTTGATCTTTCAATATCGTCATAAACATATTAATGGTTGGGATTACAAACCATATTTTTTCGTGTTATCATCTTCTCGTGGTAGTGGTGACAACCAAGAAGATTATGGGAAATGGAGTTACAAAAATTTGGGTATATCCCCACATTCAAGTGATGAGGATGAGTATGAAATGAATGATAAAATTGGTGTTGGATTTTGGTTCTGGTTGTTTTGGTGGTCATCTGGTTTGAAGAAGGTAGTGATATTGGATCAACTATGGTTGTTGATCCATATATTTTGGATCAACTATGGTTGTTGATCCATCTATATGGGATCAACTACTGTTGTTGATCCTTTGAACTCATATTTTGTAGTTTAAATCATGTAAATTTGTTCTAATGTTGAACTTGTGGTGCAATGGTAGCATGACTGACTCCATGTCAGATGATGCGTGTTCGACTCACGCCAAGTTCACTCCATTTTACATGGATAAACTATCATTATTGATCCAATTTTACATGGATCAACTTCCATTGTTGATCCACTAAAATTGGATCAACTTCTACTGTTGATCCTTTTTTCTTGGATAAACTAGATAAACTTATCCTGTTGATGGTTTTGTTGGTGGATCAAGCTGCAGGTGATGAAGTGGTAGCATTTTTCCATCAAAGATGGATAAACATCCTTTTTGTTGATCCAACTGCAATGGATAAACTTTCTCGATGATCCAATTGCAATGGATAAACATCCTTTGTTTGATCCAATCTGAAATGGATAAACTACTTTTTGTTGATACAAAAATATTTGAACCGATGCATGTGTGGCGATGGTAAAGCTAGGCGGTGGTGACGGTGGTGGTGGCGGCGGCGAATTTGTGGTAGTGGCGGCAACAAAATAGTGGTGGAGGAGGACTAGTGGTGGTGTAATTGTGGCGGTGAAGGAGTGGTGGTGGAATATTGGTGGTGGTGGCGGTTGGTAGGTGGTGGTTGTTGAACGGTGTTGGTGGTGGAATGGTAGTTTAATGTTGGTGGTGGTGAAGTGGTAGAGGAAGAAATTTGTTGTATTTTTAAATAAAGAAAAATATTATATGAGTGAGGGTATTAAGGTAATCTAATATTAAATGGATAAGGTTATAAAAAATGAGGGACATATTTATTGTTGCATAAGGATATATTTATTGGGTGTCAAAAGTAGGGACATATAAATAATGTACCCAATCCTAAATTTCTCTATTTTGCAAGCCCAGATAAATCACTAACTGAATCTTGCACCCCCTAGAAATGTGTAGTTGAAAGAGCAAGAGTGCAAAACTCAATTCCTAATCTTAGTTCTCACTTCTCACTCACGTACTCACACAGCCAGAGACGAGTGTCACAACCATTAAGGCAAACTTAGCACCAATAACAATGGTAGCAACCATTAAAGACAAGTTAACAACAATGACAAGGGATAGATTAACACTTTGATTCCTTGGTGTGCAAAGAAAAAAAAAATCTGGTTCTTTTATTTTGTTGTGTATCTTTTTTTGCACCCCCTCTCTTCAATTCCTGGCTCCGCCCCTGGTTCAACCTCTTCCATTCCATCTGGAAACTGGGTTCGTATAATTTCCCTTGATCTCTTCTATCAATAGAAAGAATTGCATATGTAATGATTTATAAGTGATGATATCTAAATATGAATATGGTGATCCATGATGCAGGTATATTGGTGTTGGTAGTGGTAATGAATCATCTACTTACGAAGATGACAGTGTTCATGAGATGTTTTACTACTTTGTCAAGTCAGAAAGAAACCCCAAAGAAGATCCTCTTGTCTTATGGCTCGCTGGTGGTCCTTTTTGCTCGGGGCTCAATAATTTAGCTATTGGAATAGGTTGATATGCTACTACTAGTTAATTCATTGTAGCATGTTTTCGTCTCATAATAATAACAAACTTGGTTGTGTGTTATTGATATAGAATAATTGCGAGAGAGATGAGATTCTAAACATACTAGGTTGTAAGGGTAGCACACCTTACGACCAGGGATCAATCTTCTCTCTTTTTTTCCTCAGAAGTACTAATACAAAAGTTTATGGGTTTTGTTTCATTTCAGGTCCTCTACAGATGGACAAGGTAGTGGAATACAACAATGGTAGTTTACCTACATTGAAATTCAATCCAAACTCATGGACAAAGGTACACGCGTACTCACCTCTAAATATGCGTTGAATCAACCATTAACCTGTAATTCTCACTTGCATCAAAAATATGCCAACATAATCTTCTTGGATGCGCCCGTGGGTGCTGGATTCTCATATTCGAAGTCCGCATATGAATCACCAATCGGAGACGTTGTATCGGCTAAAAATACTTACGAGTTTCTTGTAAAGGTTGGTTATATTTCTCATTGAAAACATGAATTCTATACTTTTGGGCATACTCAGAGATTTTTGTGTGGCAGTGGTTGATTGGAAATCCTGAATTCCAATCAAACCCGCTTTACATTTCCGGTGAATCGAAATCCGGCTTTCTAGTCCCAATCATAGTTCAGTATATAATTAGAGGTGATCATTTTTACCATCATTTATTCCAAAATAGATAATTTTCATGGTAACATTTTTTGTATTCTGTAATAATATATCACATTTATTTTTCTGTACTTCGATCAGTAAATTACGATATAAACCAGTTTTGACCTTGCACTGTAGGTATTGCCATTTAACGGTTTTACCATTTTTTTACTACTAAAGAGGAAAAAACAGTTCATTCTATCGGTGTCACTGTAGTGCATGCAGTGGTAAGTCATTTGGTAACGAGTGGATATCATTATGGTACAATGGCCACTGATCTAAGTTGAAAACTCGTCAACCCCTAACTTTCTTTTTGATCGGTAAAGAAAAAGATTTATTGATCAAAAAACGAGGGTACAAAAAGGCTTATACCACCCTGAAAGAGAGTACAAAGAAACCAAAACAAAAGATAGAGAAAACTATCCTCGCTTTAGGCAAAGAAGAAATGAAGCCATAAACAGAACAGAAACAATCTGTCTGAACTATGGAGAGATGAAGTCAACCCCTAATTTATTCTGGTATTTGAAGCTTATGGTGGTGTTCATTTGATTGGGGTTATTTTTTGGGCAATTCCGGTACATATAGGCGGCTGGAGGAAAATGGAAGGGTACAATTTGCCCATAACTTGGGGTTTGTGTCTTATGAACTGTACCAGGTGATGCAGTTTTTATTACCATCATTTTATAAATGCTTTTACTGTCTAATTTATCTTATATTTTTAATTTATCCTCATAATAACAGTCAATGAGGGTAAGCTGTAAAGGAAATTTTCTCAACTTCGATCTCAGCCGGGCCTGAAAGGGTGCAGGAAGTGCGATGCACCAGGCCCATCTCAGGCCAAGGCTTTTTTTCAAGCAAAAATATTAAGCCCACTAGTGACATATTTATGGTTCCTCTCTTCTATGAAACTGATTAGGGAAAATTAAGGGGAGACCCCAAAAAAAAATAATCTTATTGTCAGGCCCACAATTAATTTTGGATACCGTGACACCCATAATATTTCTGTCACACCCATAATTATCCAAAATTATTAAAACATGTCTACATGATGATTTATACATCCGCATGACGTGTTATGCATACTGTTTTTTCAGGGATAACTCGTTATGCATCCTAATTTTTCAGGGGTATAATTGGCAACACAACTTGGATATAACATATCTAAAAATCCTCGCCTTGGAATTTTACATCGTTGGAAATCTTTTTAAGAGAGCTACGCAACGAGTACAAACAACAATATCAAATTTTTGTTTTTAGGTGATCATCGTATTAGGGAGAATTTTCGAAAACTGACTGCATATTCATTATGCAGCCTCCAAAAAAGATGCATAACGAATTATGCAACCATTTTTTCGACTGCATAACAAGTTATGTAGCTATTGTTTTGGTTGATTTTAGTGCGTACATAAAAAATTGATGCATAATGCATTATGCAACCATATTTTCGGATGCATAACAAGTTACACATCAATTTTCTCGATGCATAAAAGATTTTGCATCAATTTTCTCGATGCATAATGCATTATGCAATCATATTTTCGGATGCATAATAGGTTATGCATCCATTTTCACGACTGCATAACATGTTATGCAAATATTATTGTAGGTGCATGACATGTTATGCAGTCTTATTTTTTTTTGGTTTCAATACTAAGAAAAAAGTAGCTACATAACGAGTTATGCAAACGTTTTCTGGACTGCATAACAAGTTACGCAACAAATTTTGTGGATGCATAACAGGTTATGCATCCATTTTCACGACTGCATAACATGTTATGCATACATTTTCTAGACTGCATGACATGTTATGCAGTCATAACCACATCATCAATTTCTTTCATGTTTCAATAACTCTCACGCAAACCATTATCCTCCATCCGTAGCTCCCAATCCACCACTACTTTCACCTACTTCAATGCACCACCAACTTCTGAACCATCTAAGCTACATTAAAGCTTAGAGCTAGGGGAATCATAAAATGCCATGCATCATTATATATGGTGCATATCAATAACGTACGTACTCTACTCTCTACTGTCGTTAGGTAGTCATGATTTGACGCATCACCAACTTGCATGTGAACTAGTACTCCTTTGCTTATGAAAGCCATATTGATGCCCATGCAGGCCACTTTACTGGGGATGGCCCCAAATTTGCCTAACAATAGCATCAGTGCACTTAGTAAGTAAGGTTTCTTGGAAAACAATGATATCAGGTTTGTGTATCATACACCACCTTTTGACCATCCCCCTTCTCTTAACATCACTAAGGCTCTTCACATTCCATGAGATGATCTTTAACATTAAAACAGAATAAAGAAAAAGAAACCCAAAAGGAGCAAACCTGAGAAGAGCTTAGCCCCAGGCCTGACCTCCCTGCATTCAAAATCAAACACTCTTGAGGTTTTAATTGCTGACTTGATTAGCATTCGAACAATGTCATCCAAGTCACCATCGATACCCATACCAGATACATCGTTAACAGCTTTAATCATCTCGATGGCTGGCAAAAAACGGTCCTTCATGTAATTAATCACCACCGCCTCCTTCTCCTTATCAACTAAGGCTTGAGCAAAGAAATCAGCCGATGGAGTATTAATTGGAGAAACATGAGGAGACGGGGATGGAGAACAATTGGAGACTGGGATGGAGAATTAGGCCTAATGTCAGGTATTAGCGATTGCGAATCCACCTCCATGTCCCCAAATCCGGATGGAGATACAAAATTAGAGTTGAACTCGCTCAAATCATCCAGGGATTTGATGTTATCACCTTCAATTTGAGTTTCCAACGCCCGAGATTCAGACCCGGTAATGGAACCCGCTGCAGCTTGAGAAGAATCAGATGTGAAACCCTTATGAACCTGATAATCAATTCCATCGTCACTGGAAGATTCTTCATCATCCGAATCGGTGAGGGATTTTGATGATGTTGATGGATCAGGGAAGATAGAACTATCATCGAGAAATGACTTTTTGATTTGGAATGGTCGTTGTAGAGCACCACAAGGAAAGAACCCATGTTTCCTGGAATTGATAAACTCAGAAGACTGAATTGAACTTGGTCACAGTATGCAGGATCCAAGCTTAATTAATATTGCAATTTCAGAAAATATGGGTTTTAAAATAATTTATTCCGTGAAAATGGGTGCGTCCGTGAACTTTTCTGGGCGTGGGTTTTACAGTGGGAAAGATGCAAAGAATGGGTCTCCCTGTAATTTTCACAACTTATTATTCTCATTAGTTTAGTACATATGAAACTGATTATTCTCGCTTTTTACAATACCAATCACTTTTGCAACTAGACGGAGTATCTCGGATATGTTATGATGGGGCTTTCCAACTTTGCGAGTGTCTGTTTTTCTTTTCAATCATTTTCATCGTTCTATCTGAATATGTTTAGGCCTTATTTGGTGTTATCGTTTCGTATATGCAGTTTTGAGTCTCAAATTTTGACATCAAATTTTAAACTTAACTTCTTTTTATGCGTTGTAATTGTTTATGCCTGTTTTGAATGGCGATTCTTATATGCAATTGCCTGCAAAATATTTTTGGTTGTTGTTTATGTACATTTCTATCAGTACGATCCCATTAGAAAATCATGGCCAACAAATTTTAAGGCACTTTGATTGCTTTGATAGCACTGTCCCTGCGGCTGTATAAATTTTAAGGCCCTTAATTGAATTTTGCAGGGGAAATGGGTCGGGATCGGAGTTCAGCGATTTAAAGCAGTAAATCAGGTGAGCTTTACTATCTCGCGTTCCAAATTTTCAAGTCCGATTCGGTGGACTTATGACGGAACTAAATTATGAATACAAAATTTAGTTTTGCGTCGATTTCTTCGATCGGCCATCCCACCGTGGCAGCGGTCATTTAGTTATGTTTAAATGCAAAATTGTAGCAGGAAAGTGGAGCAATTTATTAATTTTGATCGACTGAAAACAGAATTACAGAAGAGATACAAAGATATAATTACTAGGCAGCTTTACAAGGAGGGAGTGGAGATCCGCACAAGCCAGAATTACCCTCGAAAGAGGATGCAGGAAATGCATTCTTAAATGCAGGAATTTTACCTGTCAACTTGTTGTGCGACAGATCCAGAGTTACAACATTAAGATTGCTAAAACTGGACGGAATTTTACCCGTAAAACCGTTGTTCTTTAAGGTGAATCTATCAAGGTTTGTAAGTTTACCGATACTAGCAGGTAAGTCACCTGTTAACTTGTTGTTATCAAGTACCAACTGTTCGAGTGGAATTTTATCCATGGATGGTAAACCACCAGTAAGTTTGTTGTCTTCCAATCGGAAGATTTTAAGAGAACTTAGCCCTGAGAATGAACTTGGAATGCTTCCGGTGAGCTTGTTTTGAAAGAGATATAGAGAGTTTAGTCTGGATAGTTCTCCAATGGATGGAGGTATGATTCCTGAGATCTTGTTTTCCGATAAGTCTACATAGTTCAACTTCTTAAGTAAACCAATAGTACTTGGTATACTACCCGAGAATTGGTTTCCATGAATATCAATTCTTGTCAGCGAAATTAAATTACGGATTGAGGATGGAATTCCACCAGATAGCTGATTATTATACAAACCGAGTTCCGAAAGCGAAGACATTTGTTGGAGCATGGAGGTTGGAACTGGACCAGATAGACGATTATCACTGAGGTACATCCTTCTGAGCTTTGTAAGTTTTTGGAATGAGACAGGAATTTGACCCTCGAGTTGGTTTGTATCAAGGAAAAGATGATTAAGCTGTGTTAATTTCCCAAGCGAAGTAGGGATTGATCCTTTTAACAGCTTGAGGTTACTCAGGTCTAAGAAGCGAAGAAACTCGAGATTCCCCAGAGATGGAGAGATTGTTCCGTTCATGAACGTATCGAAGATTGCGTCGTCAGTGGAATATAAACCAGGACGTGTTAAGTTAACGACACGACCGTTAGAGCCGCAAGCAACACCTTCCCATTTGATGCAACAATCAGTGGATGGATTCCAAGTCTTCAACAGTTTAGTTGGATCTTGGATGATCAAACTCTTGAAATCAAGCAGTACAGCTTTATCAGTTTTATGACATGCTTTTGTTGTCAAGGAATATGTTGCGAAACAGAGTAAGACAAGAAGAGAGCTGAAATTAATTCTACTTGTGATTGCCATTTGAGAAAGTGAATGAATGATGAGTGAAATATAATCGAGCTGATATTTATAGTGCAAAATTCTGGCACTCAGTCGTATTTTGTGGACGGTGAAGCTGTCTATCACATGTCAAATTTTTTTTTGTTTTATTTTGTTTTCTTTTGTAGCATCTTTAACGTGTCTCAAATGATAGCCCCAACTATCTTCATCTTAATATATGCATTTCTTTTTCTTTTGTTCAAAGTAGATGTATTTTAATGCGCAATAATTAGACATGGAATTTAAAGCATGTGCACCCTACTGATGTATAAAATGTTTTGTGGCAGCACACTCTTGGTACGACACAAGATGCTAAAATTTGAGCACAACACGTCATGTTGGCTTAATTCGTTGTGTTGCGCTAGGCAAAGAGGCACATCGGTGCGGAATGCTAAACATGTGATTTGCGAATTCAGATGTGTTATACCGATATGCTATGTTGTATTTGGTACTCAGCGAGTTAAGGTGCCAAACCCTTTGCCTAGAGAAAATATGAAAAAAAAAAAAAATTGCTCATACATTAGCATCTTGAGCGTTCTATTGTCTTGGCGCCCCTTTGGCGACTCGTTCGCCTAGGCAAGCGCCTATGGTGCCATTTACAACATAGCGGGCATATTTTACACTTCTAGTCATATATAACATTTATTTTTTAAAAATAAAATCATATAAATCACCACTTTCCAACTTCATTGATGGAAAATTGCAATGGATTCGGCTAGTCTATCTATCCATGCATATATTAAGACCAAGGATATCAACTGGGGTACAACCTTTTATATAGTTACGACAAGGACAAAATAAGACGAGAAGTGATCTTGTGAATGCGATTTGAGAAAGTGAGTGAGTGAATGAATGAATGAAGTATAATCAAGTGTTGGTTCAAATCTAACAAACTTTTTCCTAAAGTCATATTTTGTGTATGGTGAATGTGTTTAACGTGTCTAAAATGATGTCCCCGACCATCTCACCCCAATATTTATATACATATTTTACTTTTACTTTTACTTTTGTCTAAAGTACTTGTATTCTAATGAGAAAAAAAATAGATATTGATTTAAACAATGTGTATGTGCCCATTGTGGTGAGCTATGATCATCTTTTTTATTAATTTATTTATTTCTTCTCTTCAGTGGACAGGCAAGAGTAAAAGATGGATAAACCTTAAACACCATTCATGGTGGGAAACAGCCACAAACACCTCACTACTTTCCAACTTTATTAATGGAATAACGCAATGGATATGAGCAACACTTACAATCTTAAATACAGGCACGACGTATATACAGGGCCAAAATGAACAAAAAGTAACCACCGCTTGTCTATGGGATCCAAAAGTAACCACCGCCTGTCACCAATTTTTTTCTTTTCTACTTCTCCTGGCTTCTTCTCCCATCTCTTTCTGTTTTGGTGAACCTTGCCAAAGTATAATATATAAATACTATTATATTAGGGTTGGATCCAAAAGTAACCGAGCCGAACCGTACCGTGTGCACCCTTAGGTTTGACACAAAGTCTAGCCAGTGGCCCAGTGTAACCATTGACTAACTTTATAGAATTATTAGATATAGAACTTTGGAAACTGTAGAATCATTAATACTATATTGCATGTTGTGTATTCACAAATCCACCCTAATATAATAGTATTTAACAAATTAATAGTATTTGACAAACTCCGTTGTTTCAAAAAGATCATCCTCTATTCTATTTTCATCAATTTCAAAATTGTGTCCAGCTTCTGTTAATAGGCATATTTTTTCAATGAATTCTCTATTATAGCCTTTAATTTTTTATATTCATAAATGCATATTAATGGGACCTAATCTAAAATATTAAAGAAATTTGTACAATTAAGGAAACAAATATATCATTTATTCCTTTTGAAAGAAAATATATTTTTCTCCAAGAATTAAATTCCCTAAAGAGTTTATACTCCATAAATTCGATATCTTTTAATTTTTCTTTTTTTATTTCCTACTCCCTCCGTTCCATTTTAGATGATGTTTTAGGGTTATTTTTTTGTTCCATAATACTTGAAAATTTTCATATTTTTCCACAAAACTACCAATATCACCCTTACATTACTATAAATTTATTTTTAAATGCACTAATAAAATTTAATGTTTGAAGACTTTTCTCAAGGGTATAGGTGGAAAATCTCTATATCTCTCTCTATTTCTTAATCTGCGTGAAAACTCCAAAAACATCATCTAAAATGGAACGGAGGGAGTATTTACAAAATTCTTAGCAATTTTAGGCAGTTTTAAATACTTGCATTTTTATTAACATAAAATAGGTAAAATAATTAAGGGTATTCAAGTAAAGTATTATGGTCTTCATAATATTTTGACAAAGTCAAAGCGGACTGTCTTTTTGAAACAGGGGGAGTATAATTTTGACATGGCTAGATTGCTGTATACCCAGATTAATTAGGGTATATATAACCTATTTTAAGTGGACTCTTTTTAATTGTTAAAGGGGGTGTCCTAATAGGTGAAGTTACAAAACTACCCTTTCCCGTTACCTTAATCAGTTTTTTCAACTCATTTTCATTTCATCTTCTCCTCTACCGTACCGGCTCCCCCCCATCACACCTCCATCGAAAACTCGTCGATTTGAAAATTCCATTGTCGATTAATCTTCTAATATGAAGCCGCGTGTTAAATTTTTTTTATAGAAAACCAAGTACTGAAGACCCTGGATTTGGAAAAGTAATTCAACACAAACAGAATAAAAACACCGTTGAAGAAGAAGAAATTTCTGAGTCCCATGTAGTTAATAGCCGACATGTTATTTGAGTACAACCCTGCCGACTGAGTATTAGTCGGCATTCTATAGATTATCGACCCTGCCAACTAATTGTGTGGAAATTCTTGTGTTCATGTATTACATTTTTTTATTGGCCGGCATGATTATTGAATACTTCCCTGGCGACTATTTTTTAGTTGGCATAGATTATAGACCCTGACGAAAGAAAGTTTTTTTCATTGTTCTTGTTTAGGGTGGTCAAGCAGGGAAATAATAAATTATTACTCCTACTTCAAAACCTCCCCGCGTTGGTGATTAACTATTGACTACAACACATTGATGGGTAGTCATTGAGCCGGGAATGCTTAAGATCCGTGAACGAAATGATTCTTAGCCACCATCGGAACCAAGTGATTCAGAAGAAATTAACTCCAGATGAAGACCAATCAATTCCATCTTCTAGAAGAGGTAATGATGATGATGTTCAAGGAACTCCAGTTGCTGGATTAGATAACGATGATAATGATGATGATGATCAAGGAATGCCACCTGTTGGAGGAGATAATGATGATGGTGATAAAAATAATAAAGATAAAGATAATGATGATTTTTTTGAAGAAGATAAAGAATAAGAAGATGAAGGTAATGGTAATGGTCAAGAAACAAGGGTTGAGGTTGAACAAAAACCGCATGATGCAGCTGCAACCGTAAGGAATAATAGGGTTATCACTAAACTAGTTGATTCCCACATGCCTCCCTGTCACTTGAATAAGCAGCTGAAACCAGCTGAACCTCCACTGGGGTTACCAGAAGATGGTGGACATGTTCTTTATGTATACAAAGACTCATGGGCATGTGAAATCCATAATACTATCACCAGGATAAGATTGTCAAGTCTGCTGGACTCTTTGAACCCTGCAAAGGAATTGAAGAGTGTTTTGGAAGAATGGTCAAAGAAGATGAGTTTGTTTGGTACTAATCATTGTATGTTTTAAAGATTGATTTGAGATGGTAGAATTGAAATGAAGCAGTATTAGGGTGTCAGAGAAACTTAATATCAAAGATTATATCCGTTTCTAATTTAAATACAATCATTTGTAATTTTTCATGTACAATTTACTCTTATATGTTCGGAATATTAATCTAAAAACATGTCATAATTCATATTCTTACTTTCTTGTTTTTTTACTCTTAATCAATATAATCGATTCCATTTAACTTCGAATTCAAAAGAAAGTATGAAGACTTGCATTTAACAGACGTCTATTGACAATGCAGGGGTCTCAACGTTTATGCGAATTAGTGGCCCAAAGGGAAAGGTATATTACAACCAATGACAATACATAATGTCTTTTACGGACATATGACAACACCAAATTGAAAAACATAAAATTGACAGAGAATCTTGGCAGAAGATGTACATGAAATAATATTCACTTTGGAACACACATATATGCGACTTCTGGATTGTTGGGGGAAAAATCTGGGTATAGTTGTTTATGTGTGGCATATATATCATCTCAATCATGAATTAAGAGATAAATATGAAAGACTACAAGAGGTTGAAAAGCAGTTTAGGGATTAAAAAATGCCTCAGTACCCCCAGCCATGGACGCTATCAAAATTTGAAAAGAAAGCTGTGCATTTTCAAGAACCACTAACCCCTTTGGAATCTATGAAAATGTTTACAGTAAAAAATAGACAATTAGTTTACAGTATAATAGTAAGTTGTCTTGCAATCTTTAATCCCGCTGTTTCATTTATATATAATTTTTGAAAGTCCATGTATTATCTTTGTACTAAAAAAAATCTGAGAGTCATTAGATTGTGGCAAAAAATTGGTCATCCCAAATAGGCAGGCCAATATGTTATATTTTCGATTCAAATAATAATCAAAATAATTGGGACAAATTTTTTGCCCCGGTTGCTTCAGTTAGTTAGGATGAAAACTACCCAAGCTGATACTCTTTCCTCTTGGACTTGGTCATTTCCTCTTGGTCTTGGTCACACCTTCACTTGGCCATAACTTCTCTATTCCATCTATCGACCACTTTGTTTTGCCTCTTTCCTCATCTGTTCTTTCTTCTCCAGAAAGTACTAGCGATTTAGGGGTTTCCATTAGGGTTTCGATTAAGGTGTCGATCTGTTAATTTGAAGCTGAAGATGTAAGTCACAATCAGAAGATATTGTTTTTAGTAAGGGTTTCGATTAAGGTGTCGATCTGTTAAGGTTTTGAATTAGGGTTTCGATTTATATGAGATTTTCGATGTCAATCATCATCTTCTAGATTTGTTAATCGATTTCATCATTTGATTTTTGGTTATTTTTTTAGGGTTTCGATTTTTTTTTTGAATCATTAGGGTTTCAGTCATCATCTTTTGGAATTGATTTTACTATGATCGTTTAATGGTTTCTTAGTAAGATGTAAGCAAATGATTTTAGTATGATTGTTTTTTGAATCATTAGGATTTCATCATGCTAGTTTAATGGTTTTATTTCAGTTAGTATGATATTTAATGTCTATTTGATAATATTTGAATCAAAATATGAATTGATTTTAGGTTTGTTATTCTAATATGATTTCATTTACTTCCTGGTCAGAGTTGGAACTTCAAGAACTGAGAATGTTTGATGTGCTTTTCTTTGGTATTGCGGCTGTAGCTACACTTAGTGAATCTTTTGGCAGGGGAAAAGCACAACTAGCTGAAAGAATACAAGAAGATTTTATGAGTACAGAGCCCTTGCAGTAAAAACCATAGCCCTGTGCAAACTGAAGCCATGAGAATATGGGAAGCTGTCCTATGGGCTAAGGATGACAATATTTTCTTGAAAGGAGATAGAAAATTGATGGTTAAAGGTCTTGATTCTGTAACTGTAAGTACAAATTGTGGTTGTCTATATTAGATGTCAATAGTTTAATTGAAGTAAAAAGAACATGCAATGGAGATTCTGAAATAGCAGCTAATTGCTTAACTCGCCATCGACCTGTCATAACATCTGGTGTCACGGGGCGCTAGACATTTATCCTCACTGCATAATATTAGTGTGCACAGGAGTAGGTTTTCCTTGCTTCTAAAAGAAACAAAAAAGGGCCATGATTAGGATTGCATAACCTGACCAGATTTTGGTACACCATTCCCATGTTTCTGCTGTACATTTTTTGTTAGTTAGTTGGCATTTATATTTTGTGATCTTAAGAGTTTTATCCATTGTTTTTAATTAGTGGTTTGTGTGTGGTGTGCTTTTCTTATCAAAGATCAGGTGATAATAAGAGTAGACAATTTGAAATCAAACATTACTATATTTTGATATTTGAGAATGCTCTTAAACTGCGAGTTCATCTAATCCCATAGATTGAAGACATATTAATTTATTAACCCCAAACACTTGGATCGAATCTTACCTTTTCATTGTAAGTGCAACCAATTTTATGGCTAATGTATTAATTGCAACTGTACATAGGTCACCTTATGGTGGGACATCAAGAGGCCCAGGTAAAGTTTGCATTTGTTGTTCTCTGAAAGTATATTAGCATTTAACAATAATGTCTTCCTAAGAGTTAACAAAAACAAAATAGCTGAAGAACGTAAGACACGTTACATGGTTAAGAAAATGATCTGTCATCTGTATTTTTAACAGCACAATCTATATGGTAGATAAAATATTCGATTAGTTGCTTACACTCTCATCTGTTTATGTCTAAATTGTGTCACCTTATGATGCAGGGGCATAGCCTTCATATTGCTAGCCAAACCTCATCACCCTATCTTTTCAGGTATAGTGGCTTATGTCTGCAAAAAAGAAAGAACGCAGAAATGAGTCGTATCGGGCGAGAAGTGACATCGTCATGAGTTGCCTTGGTAGAACGTGGGAGCTGAAATGCTAAACCAGTTAACAATAAGTAGCTGGGCTTGAAAATCGTGTTGTGAACCTACATGGGTTGGGCAGTTTGTCACGCCTGGGAAGTGAAGAATGAAACTGGGACTGCACTTGTGTGCTAATAGTGCTGGCATGCGCGTTTGAGAAGGAAAGGAAATTAGGTTTCTTAGTTCTTACAACAGAGAACTAAGTCGAGTTATTCATCACTTACGACCTGTTCATTACTCTCACGACTGCACCAAGTCCAACTGCCGGTATGCCATTTCCAGGCTCGTGCTCGAAGGGTTGAATTCCAAGCTAGGAAGGAACTGACGATTGGGTACTAGTTAGTTTGCGAAGCTTTAGCCGAGAGAATACAGGTCTGTTTTATGAGCTACTGGTTTGAAGTGAACTAACGGACAAGACTAGAAGGATTCGAGTCTTTCATTGGGTCAGAAATAATGGGTTAGCACCAAAATCGAATTGCAATCATATTTGGACAGAGATTCATCAAGAGATCAACCAAGAAGAGATCAGCCAAGATGCTGATTGATTTGTGATTATTAATGGCTGTAATTGATGAATGTTTAGAATTCTGAATGATTAGCAGTTGTGGGTTTGTGTTATGTATGAATTCTGTGCAGGGAAGGAGAACTAATAGGCACGTTACCGAAATTAACAGAGTTATTGCCAGTTGCAAGACACACATTATATGTTCGAGAAAATGTCTGACTGAGAAGTTCTTCACATTTCAGATTCACCTGCGACCAGGTTGCTGTACCAGGTTTTACCTGGACTTATATGAGTCTTTGTGAAAGGTTAGGGCAGTGTTTTGAGTTTGAGAACAACACAGAGGTTGGGTACAAATTGTGACGGGTTTTGGGTAATGTTTTGAGCCGAGAATTGAGCAAGAAGTATGTCCGATAAGAGCAACAGTTCTGCCTTGGTCTTGTGATGTTGTAGCCATGGTTCATTGGCAGAGTACATGGGTTAGTGGCCATGGTTATGAATTGATTTAGAAGCTCAAGTGGACATGGATTGGTATGAGACGTTATATATGGTTTTGGGTTCTAGTTTCTGGCCGACAAGACAGGAAATAAGTGAGTTGGCTGGCATTATCTTAGGCGATGAAGGGATGTGAATTGAAGTGATATTCTGAATGTGTACATGAGTGGATGCTAATGCAAGTATGAGATGCATCTACCACTAGCAGCAACTGTGAACTGTTCTGATAATACAGGAGCTAAGAATCTGTATAGCATTTCGGTGAAATGTATTAAAGGTCGTCTTAATAGATTACCATCTGCTTGTGTTGGTGATATGGTTATGGATACAGTTAACAAAGGCAAACCAGAAAGTTATGCCAGCTGTTATATTTAGACAATGTAAAGCTTGGCACCGTAAGGATGGTGTCTTCATGTACTTAAAAGGTATGAAAATATCTCTCTTCTTATTTTTAGGTTTTTTTTTTGTTTTGTTCTGAAAATGCATTTTTTTTGGATTTTTTTTTTATCTTTGTGTGTTAAAATCTTCAATATGGGGATTCATGTAAATATTTTCGTCCAAAGACAAATCTTCAAAACCTCTGCTCTGAGTGGTTCAATATGGGGATTCGATATATTATTTCAAATGTTACATGGACTTGGTATGTTTAAGTTTGTTCTTTTTATTGCGTTTTTAATATGAATCACGATTCACAATTACAAAAGCACAAGGAAGCAAACATGTGGATTTTTTCAATTTATTGTTGTCTAAGTGGTTCTGTTTATCTCATACAGGTGGCATGTTTGGTGGTCATGTACTGACTGTTTCTTGTTGTTTTTACTATGTCTTGTTGGTACTAAATAGTTTGATATAAGGAAATTCATGAACAAATGGCTTGTTTTTTTTGCTAAATGTGCTGGCCCATCTTGCACTAATACATACAGGTATCGAAATTCCAAATCAAATCTCCCTTTATGCAGCCTTCAATGCTATAAGGTAATTCGTGAACAAATGCAACCTGTTTCAACCTGCTGATGCTTATGTACATTTTAGTATACAGTGAGGTCCATAAAGTTGTTTTTCCTGTGTTTCAGGGGTTTGCCGTGCTTGTATATGCAATGTTGCGTTTACATGGGAGTAGTAGATGATAATACTCCAGTTGTCACTTCAAGTAAGTCACTGTGTAGGACTTTGTCTAGCTGTTTAGGTACTTATCAGAGAAGGAATGTAAAAGAGTGTTTAGGTACTTGTCAGAATTTGATACTTAACATAATTTTTTTGGAACTAAGAAGAATTTGTATTTTTTCTTGATATGAACTGAATGAATATTGGTATGAACTGAATGGATGTTGATATGAATTGATTGAAGAAATTATTGTTGAATATGGATGGACCGAGTCTATGCAGGTTATTTGGATTTCCGGCAGTAAATGAATTGTCAGTCAATGACCGGTCAAAATTGGTCAACATGACTAATTTCGACCAGGTCAATATTGACTGGCAGTAATTTATTTGCTGTTACAAAAATTTCGTAACGGCTATAATCTATTTCAACCTTTCCGTTGTAACGGCCCTTTCCTGTTACAGCGCTCTGTTACAAACAATTCGTAACAGCAGTGGTCTGTTACGAAATTAAACGTAGTAACAGCCGTAGCCTGTTACAAACTCTGTTACAACCCAAAATTCGTAACAGCTGGTCGTTACAAAAATTTGTCAGCCACCTTTTGAAACAGAATCTGCCTGTTACAACCCTGTTTTGTAACATGTAAAATCTGTTTCTAATCGGCCAAAATGGTGTAGTGTGAGTTAACTAAGGCATGGATGACTACTCTTGACTACTGTCCAGAGGATGAAATCTATGATAGTTCCATGAACTTCTTTGCTGATAACCACACTTGTCCTCCAAATAGTCCTGATTGTTCCTCGACTCTCAATCCTACTTTTTCAGAATTATTTCAACTAGAAAAGGAAATCTTAATGAAAAGGATTGAATGTTTTGAAGGACAATTGTTTGATCTAAGACAAGAAATTGCTTCCTGTCGTAATTTTGATTCTTATAAGAAATATCAAACTCCTTCGATTATTTATTCTAAACTATATCAGCAAGTTACTCCTGACTCTATATCTAACGAAAGGGGTGATATAGATAACTATAAGGATAGTTCAAATATTTTGAATACCTTGTACGAAAATCAGGATCATTCAGATATTGTAAGCACAACGAAGCAATAAATGGTCTCCTCTGATAAAACATGGTTTTAAAAAAGGAAAAAGAAATCTTCAAAAGAATATGTCATATTCTCAAAAGAGGTCTCTAAAGCCATTCATAGCTTGCGAAATTCAACAAATAAGGTTCTTGAAACTGTGCTGAAAACAAAGAGTAAAGCTCATAACTTCTTTGTCATGAAGACAAGACAAAAAAAAGAAGTAATAAATATTGCATTCCCACGGAAGAAACCTCACAGTCCTGTGTCGGATTGGAAGAACTACAATGTGTACTTAGGGTTAAAGATGGTTCATGTATCCCTCACTCTTAAGAAAAAACCATAATCTTCAAAGAGGGTTGTAATTAATCATGTTCTCTTGGTTTTTTCCTCTGTTGTATGGTTTCTATGATCCTTGAAATGTTTATCTTCATAAACTGTTTTTCCTATAAGACTTTTTCTTTGAATTATCCAAAAGTCTTTTAGGTTTTTGGTCAAAGGTCTTTTTGGAAATTTATCCTTTTTCTTTTTAAAATGAGTTTTTTGTTCCCTAGTTGAGAATTTCATTTCTCTTTTCTATCATGTCCTCATAAAGTCTTTCAAGCAAAGAAAGTGATGTTTGGACTGTTCTCTTTCCCTCAAAGAAGATTCGTTTCGATTCTTCTGATAATGAGATGTGGTCTGACAAACGTGCTCCCTTATTTGATGGGAATCCCTCTATCTCACAGTTTGAAAAGCTCGCGTTGACCTTGAATCTCGTTCAGGAACAAGTATGCACCCTGAAGAGTGAACTAGAGTCTTCTTCCAAAAAACTTGAAGAAAAAATGGGAAACCTTGAATCCAGGATTGATATGATTGAAGATGAGCTTGATGAATATAGAGAATCTGAGAAGAGTATTCAAAGTAAGTGAAATATTTCAGCTAGGTTTATTTTATTTTGTCTAGGAAACTTCTTATGAGAATTTATTTTTTTGTTTTAAGAAGGTAACTAAGGTTTGGAATATCCATTATTGTGGGTACACATAGCTATGTCCAATGTTTTCATCTTCAATTTTTTTAGATTAATTTATTTAAATTCTAAATTTTATTTTGGAAGATGATTTTGCAGTATCAATCTTTATGGTTTCACATATTGCAATTTTTTATGGGATATGTGTGTTTGCATCTGTGAACTAAAATTATCCCATACATGGTCAAAAGTTAAGCCTTTCATATGTCGATATGCGAGTATTGATAAAATATTGAATGAAATTTTGACAAACAAAAGATAAGCCTATTATATGTCACTATGCAAATATTGATGGAAGATAGGATGAGATTTTGTTTACAAAGATTAAGTCTATTATATGTCATTGTGAAAATAGTGATGAAAGATTGAATGGATCTTTGTTTAGAAAACGCAATTTGGGGATGCCCAATCTAATTGGGGGATACTAATTACTTCCGCCAACCCATGATTTCTTCTAAGGGGTGACCATTTTATATGAAAGTACTAAAATACCCTTTGGTTAATCAAAATTCTTTATGAAAAGAATGTTATACCCTTTCCCCTATAACATAAATTCTAAAAACCAAATCATTTATCCCCCATATACATCTAGGTTTAGGTTTTTGATTTTTTTTTCCTTCCATCTTCTTCTTCATTCGTTTAATCATGCCTCCTCGAAAGAAATCAAAAGCCAAATCGAATTCAAAATCAATTGTTCAAACCAAACAACAGGAAATAATCAATCAGGTTGTCGAAGAAGAAGAAGAAGAGGAGGAGAACTCGGACAACCAACCTCTCGTAAACATGGCTAATGTGAGAAGGTTAGTGATTTTGAACTAGTTTACCACAGTGGGTTTATCTTAGAATCGCGAACCCTAACTCAAACAGCTGAGTTTCAGTGATTTCCGGCATTGACATTTGTATGAATACAATGCCTATACAAACTAATGACATAGAATTTAGGTTGAAGCCAACGCCGATAGATAGTTACGGCAATGATTTTAGTATGAATTCTATGACGGTATTGAGTTACAGAATCACCTGAAAATGAATGTTTTGTCTCGGCATTGATTTTAGGTTGACTTCAATGCCGGTAGTATGTCACGGGATTGATTTGAATTTATTCGTGTATGCCTGCAATCCACTTTAAGTACACATGAAAACCCTTGGAATTTTTTATCAATACCGACATATAATTTAGGTTGAATACAATGCCGGTACAAAAGTTGTATTTTACGCCGGTGGTCTGTGGGGGTCCGAGGGGGTGTAGCTCCTCCCGGATGTGTTCGAGAAAATTCAATTTCAGTGCGTTTTGAAAAAAATTTCTTGTTTTCAGTCCACTGTCGCACAATCATTTAATTCTCAAGCATGCCGGTAGCAGCTACCGGCATTGTATGTTGCTTGAATTTCTATGCCGGCATATGATGTAAAGTATCCAAAAACTTGAAAAAAAAATTCACTTGAGTACCGGAATTGATATATTTCTATCGAGCATGCCGGCACTTATTTACGGCATTGAATGTTAGTTATCAAGCATGCCGATACCATTTTGTGGCATGGTCTTCATCAGTTCCAGCATGCTCTTCATCACTTCCGGCGATTTAAATTTTTTTATTTCTTACAAGACTTGCAGTTCCGACATTCTTTTTAATTAATTTTTCTCTGCCGATATTTAACTTTGGAAGGAAGTGCTTCATGTATGTTTTCATGAAGTATCGGCATAGTTTTTGGTTGAATTTTATGCCGGTATCGCCTTCAGAATGGAGGATATCGTCCTATCGGCATTGTAGTTCTATGAATACTATGCCGGTAAAGGGTGTTCCGGCATTGTATTCATACTTCTTCAATGCCGATACATAGGTTTTTCAGATGACAAAATGGTGGTTTCAAAAAAAATAATCAAATTTTCAACCTCTTAGCAGCTTTACCTGTGTGTTGGGATGCTTGTATGTTGTGCAAGTTTACTTTCTTGTGTAGGTTCTTCAAATAACTCTCATTTCTCGTAAAAATCATCATTCAATGGTGTTGGCTCAACAAAGAGTTGCAATTGTGAGTTGTTGTCATTAGCAACAATTCTCTCTTCACAATCATCCTCCATTTTCCCCAAATAAAACTTCCCTCCCAATTTTTTTCCCCCACTTCTACTCTCACCACACTCACCCAAATTCAAATAAAAACACACACTAATCTTGTGACAAATACTTAACATTTTTACTAATTATTATTAAACACCAATTAGGATTAGTGAGGGTTAGATTAGGAATTAAAAAAATATTTGGATAGGGGGTAACCACGAATTTCTATTGGGACACCGTTTTTGTCATGTAGTTGTATCCCCAAATTGCGCGTTCTTTGTTTATTCTGCAGTATGATCTTCTCTGATCCATATTTTTATGTAAAATACCGTGCGGCTCTGTAAGTTCTCTAATGTGAGCATTTCCAATAATTAGATTAGTCGTGGATTCGTTTGTGATTAATTTAGTTGAGTAATTCGATTAATTTAATCATGAGTTCTCTTGTGGTTAATTTATTGAGATTTTTGGATACAAATTCATATTCTTATGCGATTTTTTAATGTCTAAAGAAATGCTTCTTTTCTTGTGAAAGTAAGGTCGCTCGGAAAAACCTAAATATTGAGTTCGGTTACATCGCAATTTTTTTCCTCCTAAGCGAACTTTTCTCCGAAAGAAAAAACTCCATTTAAGCTGAGTTCGGCTACCCGTGTTTTCAGAAACATTAGCCGAACTACACTTGCAGATGAATTAGGCTACCTGTTCTTCAGATGTCGTAGCTGATTTTTAACCAAACCGATATCAAATTGTAAATTTTCATTTTAGGAATTTTTTGGTCAATTCAAGCACCATTAACTAAATTTGAAGTATCCGTGAGTACCCAAAACGTCATAATCTTGTTATGGCTATTAAAGAAAAAAATGTAACTTTTTTTCTTCCAAAACCCTCGTCTTCACTATCATCTTCATCTTCTCCCTCTCAATAATTCTTCTTTTTAAAAATTCAACTTATTAATTTAACCTCACTAATCGTTAATTAATTCTCTAATCATTACACTAACTTAATTAAAAAGGGTAATTTTGGTACTAAAATAAATATATGGATAATGAGTGTTCACTTTAGTTCCAAATATCCACACACAAAAAAAAGTAGCCCCCTCCAAAATGAAGTAGTGCCTAAAAAACGTTTCCGAAATTGGGCTTGTACATAGCATAATATTTGTTATTGGGCCTAGAACCAGCTCTAGAACCAGCTGAGCAAGGAGTGCAAGCAAGTGCACACCCTTGTAATGGGTTGGCTCCGTATAAATCTCCTTATACACTTCAGTACTAGTATAACAACATTCTTACCTGCAGCCAGAAGTTCTTCAAGTGTTCGACTTTGACATTTTTGACTTATTCTCACTTGATCCAAACTTTATCAACTGTGTTAAGAGCAGAACTCCTATTTCTCAACCGAATGTCCAGTATCCGGTGTCCCAATATTATGCATTGAAATTTTCCGTTGCAAATTGGAGTTTTCACAAAGCAAATTGGAGGAATGTTGATAACATGGTGAACCAATGATGTGCCAAGTTTCCATGAACAACCAAATCCTTCCGACAATAGATTCTTCCAATGTAAACATCCTTAGCCGTGATCAGCGCTGAGCACCGAATTTCCAGATCCCAGAATATAGCTCTATCATTTGCTTCACATAAGAAGGAACTGTTTTGGTATCGGTCGGAAATATAATCCCCTAGTACCAACCAAGAGAACATAAAAGAAGTTACATATTCACGTAGAATAGATGAAAAATAGATGAATGACATGACAAAGGCCGCAATAGAAAATGTATAGTCTACTGCATTGCTTTTGATTAGCACATTCCTTTGTTTTTTCTTATTCAACTCTTGTTAGGAAGTCCTCTTAAGTTATTGAACATGACCAGCACTACTTAATTAACAAATTCACGCAATGCATAAAAAATAATAACCAAACCAGCTAGCAATGATCGGGATCGAATTATCACAGCATGGTTTGCGTTACACGTAATTTAACAGGGGTTGACAAACGGGATAGTGACCCACATCCTCAATCAACCACTCTATAAAATTGCAATATCTTTCTCTCTGTGACACATTTTTATGAACTCTTGATAAGAAAAGAATAAAATTCATATTTGCTTCTGCAGGCTTCATATTGAGTCACAGAGATGGCTAAAACCATGTCTTTCGCTGTTTCTACTTTTCTTCTTGCTGTTATGCTTCTGGCTTTTGTGGTTAATAGCCGGATGATTGAAAGGAGCGTTTCGGGAGGAAGTGTTGAAGAACCCGTTGGTGGAAGCAAGGGAGCTGGTAGTGGAATTATTATATCTAAAAGGAAGTTTATAAGTATAATCAAGGGAAGTACTGCTGATGGAACAGTCGAGGGAAGTGTTGAGGGAACTGCTGGTGCACGTAAACTCGAGGGAATTTTCGATAAAATCAAGGGAACTGCTGGCAAAGTCACCCGTAAAATCAAGGGAACTGCCGGGAAAGTCACCGGAAAAGTCAAGGGAACTGCTGGTAAAGTGACTCGTAAAATCAAGGGAACTGCCAGTAAAGTCACTGGCAAAGTCAAAGGAACTGCGGGTAAAGTTACTCGTAAAATCAAGGGAGGTGCTCGTAAAGTTACTCGTAAAATCAGGGGAAGTGACGGTAAAATTATTGGATAGGACCTATACCACCTCAGTCAACCACTCTATAAATTGTAATATTTCACTCCGTCTGTTACTAATTTTTGTGAACTCTTGAAGAAATGAAAAAAGTTTGTTTTCACTGTTGGCCTCATATGATGGCAAGAACCATGTTCTTAATTAGGCTACGTAGGATCGAGCAAGAAAGGAGAGAATACATGAGGAGGAAAAAAAATTTTATTGATAATAATTTTGGTGTACAAATTCTCATGGCTCAACAACCAATTTATAGTTTAGCAAACTTGACTACCAAACAAATAAAACTTTCCTAACAAAGATCAAATTCTAAAATAGAACTCTTCTAGAACTCTTTTAGAATCAAAACAACTTGTTTCTCAAGATATCTTCAGCTTCCAAATATAACACGGTCACACAAGTCGTATCAACTTGTACTATTTTCTTTACTCAAGCGGCATTAACGTCTACTAGTTGCTTCACTGAATCAGAGTCAACTTGTAACGGTTGCTCCCAAAACCAAAGTCTTGATTTACCATTTCAACATCCTCCCTTAAACCAAGACTTCCTTTAACAAATCCTTAACAAGCTAGAAACACTATTGTTGTGCTCTTGCTAACCAAACACGAAAGCAAATTCTTTACCTACTTCACTTGTAGTATTTCTGTCCTTTTCTTTCTTTCTTTCTTTTTTTTTTACCTATTTAGACTCCCCCGGATTTCTGTCCTTTCTCTTTTTTACCTACTTCATTCGCTGGATTTCCGTCCCTTTTTTTTTAACCTATTTCTCGCAGGATTTCCTCACCGAGCATTATAGCTTTACCTCACTTCTTTACAATCACAACCTTGTGACCTTATTTTCACAACTCATAGGCATCACTCACCTACCTTTTGTTGATCTTATTTTCTCAAATTACACACTGGAATTGTTTCACTTCTCTATTCAAATCTCACACTAGGATTGCTTCACTTACTTCAGAACCTTGTTGTGTCTCTTCTTCTCTTGTTTCAGTTACGCTATTGTTGCAAAATCTTCGCACTTCTTTTCTTTATAAAGATTCTCTCACAATCTTGTCACGCTTTGGCCACAATCTCTAACTATTCTTCTTGTTATATTACTATTACAAATTCTTCCACACTTTGTCGGTATTCCAAGTTTATGTTACAAACTGTTCAACCATACTTCTGGCACCAACATATGTTTGAACTTAAACTCCCACATGATATCTTTCTCCCTTAAATCAAACTATGCCAAACTGATCTTTACCAAACACACAAACATAACCACCGTGAACATGTAGTAACCATTTGCAACAAACCATTGTAACCAACCATCACACACTAGATTTGGCTAACAATGGAGCGAGGAGATACATACTTGTTTCTCCGGCATCTAACCCATCTGTCAGCAGCACCGTCTCTCAGCATCAGTTAACCCTTATTCTTATCCTTTAATGCTCTGCCACATCAACCCTTACCTCATCGTTCTCCTCCTCCTCCGTGGATGATTTGGAGACATTTGAGTCACAGATATCTACTAGTCTTTTACCTTCAACGATTGCTTTATATCTGTCCCTGTATTTGAACAAGATTTCATCTATAACTTCTTTGGCTCGTGTTTCATCTTTATGCGCAATTCCTCCCATCCTGCAGCATAATTCCACCACCAGTTTCGAGGTAGTGAAAATTACCTCGTTTGAATCAATGTCTGCGTTCTGAATCTCCCCCAATTTGATAATGATCTGGTCATCGACCACATTGAACAGTTCCACCTGTTGGTCCCATTGTGAAATCTGCTCTAGTTGAGGTGTTGCTGACACATGAGTATTCTCCATCTGGGTCGATTGTTGAATGATAGGTTCTTCTACTTCGCTACCAATAGTGCGCTATGTTCCCAGAACCTCCGCAGAAATTACACTATCGATAAACTCAAGTCTTTCATCATGAAAATTACTATTTGTGTTGTTTTTTAAGCCCCCTTGAGAATTAATATTCTCAGAATAAGAATGCATAGTCAATCGCACACCATTCTCCCCTTCACCTCTAGAGCTAGGGTCAGAGAGATCGTTTATCTTATATTTCTCACCCTGAAATTTGCCACCTGATAAGCTGAGTTTTAAGCCCGAGGCAGTATTCGTATCTCCACCTTGCTGACTGGTCGTGCCATTTTTTCATCCTCCAACTGATTCAGTGGATAATTCTGAATTTCTGGTCCAAGTCATCCAATAGCCTAATGTACTCCTCCATTGATGACCTTATTTGTGGTTCAAACTTAAAATCCCATTCTATTGTTGTCGCCCATTGTTGGTCATTGTCTTCAACCTTAAGAACGGACGGAATCATAGTAAAGTCTCTTTTGACCTTTATTCTGAAAAATTTGTGATTCCCCTTGTGTAAAGAAGTCGTTGCAATCTCAATAAGGCCTCCCAGTAAATCGCCTCCGTTCTTGAACAACTTTTAGCTCCAAAACCGCAGAGGTATTCCCCTTATCTTCACCCATTTACCATACTTTGACAATGCTTGTATTGGAATGACATTCTCGCTGTCTGTTCTACCCACCTGCAGTAATTTGTCTGACTTTAAGTTTTCCAAGCACTTACCGTCATGAAACTCCCCCTCGCCTTTTACTTGAGAAAGATGCACCACTGCCATGTTTATGAAAAAAAAATTAGGCTTCTAAAGATCTAGCCAATAATCTTTATCTAAAACCATTCTTGCAGTGCATTCATCTACTATCTCCATATCTTCAAAGGATTCCAATTCCATCTGTCTTCGAATCTCTCTTGCCACCTTCTGCCACTGGATGTCACCTTCTACACGTACAATACCTTCATAAAATTATTTCATTGGTTCTCTCCTAGGCAGGTTAGCTGCAAAATCTGAACATGAAGGGATTTGTTGAATCGGCTTGTTAATTAAATCTCTCTCCTGAAATTGTCTTCTTATTTCTTTTCGCAACACTGCCCAATAATAAACACTATTACCTATTGGAATGCATAGAGCATAAGATTTATTTTCTTCACCTCTTCTGATTCTCGAGATTCTGAAGTACTTCCCTACTTCATTCTCTCTTATCTCTCCCAAGTAAGATGATTCCCCCTCTCTTCTTGGCCACCTCTTCATACCTCCTGTCTCGACTGCTTCCTCCAGAACCGCTACCAGCCAATTAGTAATTTCTACCGAAAATTCCATCCACGATGTGAATCCTCCGCATTTCTTTTCCTCCAATCGCATACCATTATAACCCATTGAAACGCAGAAAATCTTGCTTTCCAGATAAAGCGGTTTTTCCACTACTTCTTTCCCAATTTCTGTTTTTCCTTTCCCCATAATTAAACCACTTCCTGTGTTACTTTGTAGCTCGAGATTTATCCCAATTCAACCACAACCAGATCGATCTTGATCATGGTAAAGTAAGTATATAAATGCTTAATCTACTAAGATCGAAAGCAATAACTCTGCTAAACAGATGGCAAACTCACTAACAGGATTCACTCCTAGTAATCTAATTGGTTTGCATCTTGCTTAATTTTTTTTTTTTTTATCAAATTGCTTAAAAACAGACCACCTCTAAAGATCT
The DNA here is from genome assembly GCA_023529315.1 of Papaver bracteatum. Lineage (NCBI taxonomy): Eukaryota > Viridiplantae > Streptophyta > Magnoliopsida > Ranunculales > Papaveraceae > Papaver > Papaver bracteatum. The sequence goes on from JAJJWX010000092.1 coordinate 104,132, forward strand.
AAAGTAATATTTTGGATTAAGAACTAAAAATATAGTCGTTAATTCACCTGGATTGATTAGAGTGAGCAAAGAGTGTGAGAATCCAATTTGAGATTTTGCCCAATTTCGTCGCCCGATTCATTCTCTCTCCATCTCCCGATTAATTCTCTCTCCTATCATTGTTTGTTATTTAAAGTTAATATTCTCTAGAGCTTGATTAGTTGCTTTTACAAAATTCTTTGTAAACTACTAGCTGAAAGATTGAAAGTGGTAATGCCGGCGCTAATCTCGGACGCACAAGGAGCTTTTATTAAAGATAGACAAATTTTAGATGGTATCTTGATTGCAAACGGAGGTGGAAAATATGGAGGTGGAAAATATGGAGGTGAAAAATATGGAGAATATGGAAAGAATGTCTAACTTGTGTCAATCTAACTTGTGTCTGTTCTGCAATTCGGAGGTGGAAAATATGGAGAATCTTTTCATCCATTGTGCGGTGATTACAAAGCTTTGGGAGTATTTTATATCTTCGATGAAGGTTAAATGGGTAATGCCACAACTGTTCAAAACGATGATGCTAGGATGGAGGTTGGAAAGAATGTCTTCTAGGAAAAGAACGGTCTGGCATTTGTTACCTTTTGCGATTTGTTGGGAAGTTTGGAATGAGAAAAATAGAAGAGTTCACGGTGGCAGGGCTAAAACAAGCTTTGAGCTAGAGATTGCTATAAAACAATGGATTCACCTTTGGAGCTCATATAAAGATGTTTTCAAACACTACTCGGCTACTCAGATTATGCATCATTAGGAGGAAATAGTTAATCTATAGTTTGGTTTTTGACTCTTTTTGTTGTGATGATCTTAAGACCATGTTTTTACCCTGTACATTTTACTCCTTTTTAATATATCTTTCCCTATTCAAAAAAAAAAAAACCCTTATTCTCTGCAATACTACCCTTTCACATATCTTTATTTCTTCTTCTTCTTCTCCTCTCGAAAAAACCATAACCTTCGTCGATCTTCACAGTTTAACCACCACGGTATCAAAAACAGCACACAAATATTGTGTTAATCAGTAACAACGTTCCCTCTATTTTTCTCTCGAGCAGCCTTTTCCATCAATCTCCGGAACAACATTGTTGCCATCAATAGAAACAACACATCTTATCATACCAACGTTGTTGTATCCGAATGTACTGTATTTAGTACAATTTGATATCAAGATCCAGAAATGATAGGTGTATCAGAGATAGACAGGAAAGATTAGACGAACAAAGAGAGAAGATTAGACTAATTGAGAAGAAAAGATGAAGATAATTTGGTTCAGATGAACACAACCAAAGGGTTTGATATTCATTCATTCATTGATTACCTTCTCCGGATACAGAAGCCGCCTAATATAGATAGGCTAGACCATCAAATCCAACGACCATAAACAGCCGATCTGGCTACAACCAAACCAAACTTTACAAATGATAAAGACACCCTATCACATGCTAAATACTACTAACTACAACATAGTAATACACATTGACACTCCATACAATGTGGGGCACTCCTCTCCATTGCAGGGACATGACACAGTCACCATATATGGATTATACCCAGATAATTTGTAAACAACTTACTACGTAACAAAATATGATTGATTAAAGGAAATGATTTATGAGGCGCATTTTGAGTCATCAGTCTAGATAAATGAGTGTTGCATTTATCAACTGCTTTAAAGAAATGGGAATAGGGGAAAACCTCTCGGGGGAATCCAAATAGTCCGAAGACTTCAAACAGATAAGTGTTTGTACCTTGCAATCATCACTACCAGACACAAGCATTGAAGGCTTTCTATGTAAAAAATCAACACTCCATGTTTGTTTTTCGTGCTCTTCATATTCCATTACACTCAAACAACCAAAGGGGGTACTGTTAGCACTTGAACTAATTGAAATGATCAAAGTAAATGTTGGAAATTATAATTTGTAATCTAGAGTTGTCTAGATTAGTATAGAGGAGTGTAGAGAATTCTACATAGTCCACGGTCAATATTGTACGGTTGTATGTGTGAAAAGAGATTGTCTAGAAAATTCTAGGAAGATCTTAGTCAAAATTGTAAGGCTTGACAAATGAGTATTCTAGAGTTGTATTTGGTCAAAGTTGGTAGGTAGCGGTAGGTGGAGATATTTTTGTAGAAATGTCTACCGTTTTCCTAGTCAAAGTTAGTAGGTAGAATACTAGAGAAATTGTTATGTAAAGAAGGTCCTAGATGGGGGCTGTTGTAGTGTTCTCTAGAGTATTCTAGGGAATCTAGTAGTTGGTTTTGTAAGCCTATAAATAGGCTTTTGTAGTATCATTTGTAAGTTGTAAGAAGCAAGGAAGTTAATAATAAGTTGAGAGATTAAGTTTTAGTCTTGCTTCCTAGGAGCTCTATGCAAGAAACACAACTATGCTCGTATATCTCCGAAGTTTGTTCTAAAATTCCAACATGGTATCAGAGCGGAGGTTCGATCCATATGGGGCGTGTAAGCTGCGTGAATCAAAATGTTTGTAGAGTTTAAAGCAAATGCGAAAGTGAAGGTATGATTCTCAACTATACAAAATGTTGAGTTTTCATTGTTTGTTTTGGATCCCTTATGAAAGTTATCACCCATGTCTAAATAAAATGAGTTTTGAAAGAAAAAGAAAAAAATGAAAGTTGAAAAGAGAAAAGAAAAATGGTAGGGAGTGCATGTGGAAAAGGGTGCACTTTCGTACATGGCATGGGAAAAGCCATGTTGTCACGAGATTCTACTCCTCTACTCGTGATGAAAGGTAGCCGGGTGAAGGCTACAGGAAAGCCGAGTGAAGGCTTGGAATGTCGCGTATAGGCCGGGCCGAGTGAAGACCGAGACGGTGGGAATGCACCCACTTAGAGGCTAGCTAGAAGAAAATAGGATGAAAGACGAGAGCTAAGGAGACACTACGAGAGGACGATGCGGAGAAATGTTGGACGTGAGAAAAAGAGAAATTACACCATGAGCATGAGAAGCAGAGGATGAATGAGATTGGTTGAAGATCGAAACTACGCACTGGAGATTACAAATTAGGAGGGGATGTTGGAAATTATAATTTGTAATCTAGAGTTGTTTAGATTAGTATAGAAGAGTGTAGAGAATTCTACATAGTCAACGGTCAATATTGTACGGTTTTATGTGTGAAAAGAGATTGTCTTGAAAATTCTAGGAAGATCTTAGTCAAAATTGTAAGGCTTGACAATTGAGTATTCTAGAGTTTTATTTGGTCAAAATTGGTTGGTGGAGGTAGGTGGAGATATTTGTGTATAAATGTTAGTAGGTAGGATACTAGAGAAATTGTTATGTAAAGAAGGTCCTAGATCCTAGTCAAAGGTAGTTGGTAGAATACTAGAGAAATTGTTATGTAAAGAAGGTCCTAGATGGGGGCTGTTGTAGTGTTCTCTAGAGTATTCTAGGGAATCTAGTAGTTGGTTTTGTAAGGCTATAAATAGGCCTTTGTAGAATCATTTGTAAGTTGTAAGAAGCAAGGAAGTTAATAAGAAGTTGAGAGATTAAGTATTAGTCTTGCTTCCTAGGAGCTCTATACGAGCAACACAACTATGCTCGTATATCTCCGAAAATATTATCAAGGGTTCTAAGTTCTTGATAAAAGTATAAATTCCAACAGTAAATACATCCTAAAATTGTATCGCGGTCACTTGGATTTGAAGTATTCAGTGCCCGTACAAAACACAACATGCTCACAAGGAGCATTGGCAGAGAATAAAACCTGAACCAACATAGCATACGCATACAAAGTCAAGACATTACTGAAGCAAATTCAAAAAATTTGATGCATAGAGAAACTTCGGCAGTGGCAAACCACTCATCATCCCGATCAAATTCTATACTGCATTAGAAAGGACCATCTGAAATGTGACACTTACTCAAAAAAAAATAAAGTTCAGAAGTATTAGGGGCATAGGAAACCAGAACCAAGTTGAAGTTGCTAACTTCTTGTTTCATAATAGCATAGTCTTGACCCTCACCAAAGTACAGTAACATCAGCAAATATCAAGAAACCAAAGTATAATAACATTTACGGCATTTGATGGCATCTACAGTCTACAGATAAAAATTAAGTCCCAAAGAATAACATCAAAACCTCAAAATGACAGCTAAGGTAAAACTATAGTAACAATCTTCAAGGTAATGTAGAATACGTGGTTGGAATCACTAGTATGCAAATATCACAGATCATTCCATATCTACATACCTTGCAGAGAGACAGAGATAGAGATATTCAGTTTAGTAGTAGTAAGAAATTAGCTTCAGTATGTTTGTTATTAACATATAAGGTGGTTCCCGGATCCTCTTCAAACATTTCATCAAATACCTTTGTGTGCAATCACATCTATATATAAATTTACTCAAATCAGAAAACACTTATGAGTCATTTGATAAATTCCAACAAAAGCAAGAAAAATAAAACACGGGTTTTAATCAAATTTACGATGCTGCAAAGGTATACTAACTAATGCTACAATACCGACTAGCTCTAACACAAGCAGAACACCCAATAGAATACATAAGCAAAAGATGATATCATAATCTAAACTCTAACAATTGACTAGCTTTCACAACAAGGAAAAACCCTAGAACTCCATTACAATCAAAACCACGCAGTAATACAATATTACCAAATACGGGAAAATTTATACCTACAGTTGATGGAACCAAAATCCTGAAGAATAGCTTTCTTTTATTGGGTCTTCACAAAAAATAATAGAGATCAGTTGAGAGATATGAAGAGATCAATGAAAGAGATGAGAGATATCTAGATTTATAGTTCCTCCATTTTGATGTGATGGTAAAAAGAAATCGGAAGGAAATGAAAGGAATTGAAAATTTTCTTAATGATGAAAGGGTATTACAGTACTTTATACACGACTCAGAGGTAATAGCCAGCGACTCAGGGACATTTTTATGCCTGACTCAATAGTGTCTGTTGGTTGCCTCTGAATCAGATCTCGAGTTAAGGGTTGCCAAAAATTGAAAACAAACAATCTGACTGCTGACCAGCAACGGATCCGGGATTTTGTGTTTAGGTGGGCTAAAAAAAAAAATTTAGCCAATACTCTATTTAACTTTTTGAGTTATTTTGCATTTGGGTCGTAAATTTTGGTATGCCTTAGTGTTTGGGTCCTAAGTTCTTTAAATTATGGTATGCCTTAGTGTTTGGGTCGTAAATTTTGGTATGCCTTTGGTGTTTGGGTCGTTGAACCATTAGTCAACTAGGTCAACTAACCATTTTGGTCAAACTGTTAGTTGCGGTTAACTTAACATCATCTTCGGCTTCTATCTGAAATTCTAAATTTTTTTTTCTCAAAAACACAATCTTTCACCTAATTATTCTCTCTCCAACACTAATTTTTCCTCTATTCTCATTACCTAATTCATCTATCACCACTAATAAAAGGCTTATAGCTTCTCAGTGCATAATCAAGTAATTAAGTAGATCTCATACTCTTCTTAGTTGAATTCAAAAGATCCAATATGATCATCATGAGCACAACTCTGTAATGACCTATAATTCACAGCTCATAAATTAGGCCATGAAATAAGGAGTACCGGTGTTTTCAAAGGAGCTCGAGTAACCCAACAAAATAGGAAGATATTCATCAATATTTATCAACAGATTTAGTATCAGTTATATTTTTAGCTGATGGAAATGGTGGTTTGAGGTTGAATGGAGTTGGATGAAATATAAGAATTGAGATAAGCATTTAAGAAATTTAGTGCTTGATTTTTTATAATGTTTGTGATTAATTGGTATATCATGGTTTCCGCCACCTGTAGAGGAACTAGTGTGGTGGTGGCTCACACGCATTTTTTTCCCATCTTCATCTACCAGTGACGGGAATACACAGAATAATGGGTTCATGGAGTTTTCCAAATTGCGCAGAAGTTGTTTACTGAAAGTCCTAACTAGTTTTTTTTGTGTGTTTTAACTGTTCTTTCTACCAAGAATTCTTGATCCTTCTTTCTAATTGAGATTTTTTTTTTCAGTGCCAGTATCATGTTCTTTGATCTTGTTTGAAGAATTGAAAATTTTATGAAATCTTATTTTTCCGTATAATAGCGTGTTTTAGACGTCCAATCTAACTATAAGCAAATTTAAAAGACCAGGTTAACTATACTAACAGTTTGACCAAAATAGTTATTGACTCAGTTGACTAACGGATCAATGACCCAAACACTAAATTGGACAAACTTAGGACCCAAACACTAAGGCATACAAAAATTTACGACCCAAATGCAAAATATTTCGATTGCAATATTGATAGCTGCAGTTATAATACCTGGTGCGACATGCTATTTTTTCTTTTCTACATATCGGGTATCCATTCGAGAGTTGTTTCCAAAGCAAAATGCTCGGAAGTGGTTGTAGTTTTTGCTATCACGCGGCTCTTTTTGTCTTTCGTGAATGTTGCTTTACGCTTACGCTATGTAATATTTGTCGATATACTTAAATTTGCCGGGAAAGAAAAGAAAAAATTAACCGATGCAGCAATGATACATCTAGAAAGTTATGTTATTCTTCACAGCATGATGAAACATGAGAAGTAAAAAAAAAAAAAAAAAAGAAATAATGACCCATGTTTTAACCGACACATAGCAAACAACATAAATACGTGTTTAGTTGGTTAGGTTAATAATTTTAAGAAACCGTATGAATACGTGTTCTTTATTTTAGTTTTTAAATGTTTTTTAAAAGAAAAAAAAAACTATTTTTGGTCTTTGAATGGTTGAGATGTAATACTAAATGTTATATCTTTCTAGTGGGACCGTTTTTTAATTCCGTTGAATTGATTTCATAGAGAATTATATTTTCCTAGTGGGCTAACTGAAATTTGTACCTGAGCTAAGTTCCACAAATGTTAAAAATCACATTTACTAAACAACTTTTATGACTATTGGGGTGGGCTTAAGCCTAGATAACCCACCCCTAATATCGTCCCTGCTGCTGATTCGGAGCGAGTGAGGAGGTTAACTGAGATCCAGCCACCGAGTCTGCTACAAGCAAACAAGGTGTTACTTATTTCATATGGTTCCGTGTCTTTATTGTTTTTTGGACTGTTTTTCTAGCGGTGGTCCAGAATTTCCGCGTACACACCAGCATAAGAAACACATGCATGCACAGATGCACCTTTAATTGCAAAATAAAGGCACCTTCAATATACGTGTCAATCCTCCACAATGTCGACAATGCTTTGAATTTATTGGAAGCTTCGAACAATTAAATTTCATCATCCTCAAATCAAATTAATTAACAGTTCCAGTGAGTCACTGGAGAAAGCATACGGTGTGAACACAAAAATTCATTAATGGAAAATTACGGATGCATGAGAGAAAAAGCATGGAATTTTTTAAATCTCTGTAGCACACGTATACCATCGACAATAGTTATTAATATCCAATAGTAGATCTAGGTGGGCAGTTGTTGGATCATTTATATTTATTTTTACAATAAACAAGAATTGTTTACTGATGATGTGTATATCTTAAATGACTCATCGAATTTCAGCCTTTATAAATACCTTTACAATGGATTTTCAGAAAATATACCAACATTCACTAGATCTAGTAAAAGACTAAAAATGGCGATAATCTGGAGACGATCTCCTGGGTTCTACACTAGTTATAGTCATGTCTTTGCAATATTAGCTATATGCGTCCTTCTTAGTACAGGTATGTATTTTATTTTTTATTTTTTTTTATGGATAAATAAGATTGCAGTCTTTATTCATGCTATACTATGTATGTTTGTAGAGATGGCAGCAGCATGGAAGAGGGATATGTGTATTCCTGGGGATGTATACATTGACTCAAGAAATCATCCTGCTAAGGGGACAGGTTGCGAATTTTGTGAAAACTGGTGCAGTAAACAATGTTTGGACTTGGAACTTCCGGCTGTCTCCTATGGGTGTCTTGTTGCTGGTGATACTGACATCAGATGTAAGTGTTGTTGTGGACGATCATCATCATCAGTGTCCTCTTCCTCATTGCCAACCCTTCTTAATCGGCCTGAATCCGATTTCAACGGTGGATGGCCACACGATTACAACATATGTCAGCCAGGTGAAGACCATGAAAAGGTTGAACGTGTAGATGGAAGGTTTTGCATTAATAACCCATCCTGTGAGGAAAAGTGCAGGAGGAAACAGCGTTGGTTGACAAGGGCAGAGTGCGTAGCAGGTGGTCAGGCGGTTCCTAACCCTTCCTATAAATGGTATGAACAGTGTTGCTGTGGACCGGTCAAGCCGCCACCGCCACCACCTCCACCTCCACCATCACCTCCGCCTCCTCCACCATCACCATCTCCTCCACCACTTCCTTCAACACCACCACCTCTGCCACCTCCTCAATGGTGTACAGTGATGCCTTCACCTCTATGTTCGTCTCCATTTCAAAAGAATATGTGCAGATCTGAAGACATATATGTAGCTTTTAAACCCCGTGGCGGTTGTGGTATTTGTCCAAGTGAGTGTGACACAAAATGTTCTGGACTTGATAGTCCAACGGTATTAATTCAACGGTGCACAGCAGAACCTACTTCGCAACTTTGCGAGTGTTGTTGCAAAAACAACATACCGTCAGCCCCTCGTCCATCTCCACGTCCGCAGACACCAACAACAAATACATGCAGCACCACCACCGAGGATGCTTTTATACCAACCCTCGTAACGGACTGCTCCCTTTGCACAAATAAGTATTGTGAAGATGTATGCTCGGAAAGTAAAGTTATTTTCACGAGAATGGAATGTGCTTCTTCCAAGTGCAACTGTTGGTTCAGAACCATTCCACAGCCATTATCAACTAACGCTCTGGGCTCATCACTATGCCTGGAAACGCAATAAATATTTTAAGTACATGAGTGTGTGAGAGTATGCGTGTCTTATCCTTTTTAGTTGTCTGGTAGAGTCGTTGTCTGTTATTAGTTCACCTTACACTTCTCTCGTATTTGTACGCTTATATAAGGCTACTCATGATGTACTTATAATTAGGATGACCGAACGAAGCGAGAAATGACTTTATATATGGTGATTTTGTGTCATATGGACATGATTTTTTTTTCCAATTTCATAATAAGATTGGATTTGGTTGGTTAACTGAAAAAACCCCTAAGCCCTTACAATTAAAAATCATTTGGTTAGCAGATAATGGACACGGAACTCAAATACTTTTCCTCTAAGATCATGGCGGTTCTCAATGTAGGGATCTAAACTACATTTCTCTTTCTGTACGGTACTTAATATCAGATTATCAAGGACCCAACCTGTACTTCTCTCTTTTCCATTATCAAATTCAGTCTTTTCATATCTTGTATCATCCACCATTTAAATAGTTACAATCTCCCAAACGAAAACAAAGAAAATGAACACCAAAACGATTCATCAATTATCAAGTAGAATCCATGATTATATGAAATTAATTTTTTCTATTGTTGTTGTTTTGCTTATGCGTCTGATTTTATTTCTGATTTTCTATTGCGTATATACGAGTACTCTGTTTTCATATCCATTTTATTTCTTTCTCGTAGCAAGTTACGCATTAATTAAAGAGATAGAAGGAAGGGCAGTTTTGTCAGCTATCTTGAAATTAATCGTGTGAAATATCCAAAAAAAAAAGATATTAGTAAACATATAATTATGTTAAGAATATCTAGGATAAATTTCATTTATTACTGGGATGCCCTTATGTCTAGCCCTATAAATAGAGGCTTAATGTTTGTCTATAACACCTCTAATTAGATTTTCTTCCCTTCTTCTTCCCCTATATTTTGTATCTCTTGTTCTTTGTCTTCTATATCACAACACGTCATCAGCACGTAGCTCCACCAACTGACCCGTATATAACTTTGAAAAATATATATATACACGCCGTGATAGATTTGGCCGATGTTATGTTCAAAATAGTTTCATGGGGAGATTCTAACAATCTCACTAGTCTTTCAGTATTTTATTATTGATTGTTTATTCCTCAACTAATTATTATTAGTCGGTTCTTTCTTTTTATTTTTTTGTACATGTATTAAAAATGATGAGATCGGCACAATGTGCCCTTGAGGCTAGGGCTGCACAAAACCGAACCATAACCATGAACCGAACCGAAACCGTTGCAATATAAACTGAACCGAAGTGAAACCGAATCATACGGTTTAGGTTTAGGTTGTCAGTTCCAGGAAACCGACATATCCAGTTTCGGTTTCTTTCAAAAACCGTACCGAATTAACCGAGAAACCGAATATAACTAATATTAGCCGTGGATTTGTTAGGGTTAATCGTATCCATTTGATTTAGGTATATAAGTTCATTATCTCTTCATTTAGCAGAAGCTTTGCGCCTTTGCCCATTTTTTCTCTCCTCCTCCTTCTCTCCTCTCCTTTCTTCTTCTTCTTCTTATTCTTCTTCACAGTTAGTCACCTTCACCATCTCACCCTCAGATTCAGATCCACCTATCTCTATAACGAAAAGGGTAAACTTATTCACTTAATCTCCTCCTGATTTTCTTTATCAACTGCATGTTTAGGGGTTTTACTGATTTCAGAGATTTTTTATTTCAGGGTTCATTGTTAAAGTTCTTCTCCATCTCTACAACAAAAAAGGTAAATCTCTGTTACCTAAATCTCTTCTCAATTTTTCGTTCATCATTATTTTAATTCAACTGTATGTTTATAGATTTTGATGTTACTGTTTTTTGATTTCAGGGTTCATTGGTAATATTTTTGTCCATCCGTAGAACAAAAGAAAGGTAGATCTCTGTTATAAGCGTTAGATTTGAATTATTTATGAAATTATTAGTTAGATTTGATGCTACAAATCTGAAAATTAGGGTTTTGTGATACTAATTTAGGTTTACTTAAAAGTGAAAGGAGATTACAGAAGAATGATTGGGTAAATCTAATGTTAAATTCATTCAATTGAATGAATAACTTTCTCTTATGTGATTCCCTTTGGTTTGGAGGCTTGATTGTATGAGATTTGTGTACTGTTAATATGAGGCTTGATTTCCTTTGGTTCAATTTTATAATTTGGTCAACCACTATATTTGCTTGCTATAATTTCATAGCTTTTCTCTGGTTTTATCTTGTGTTGTGCGAGAATATCATCTTTCTAAAGTTTGGTACTATTTTTTTTCTCAAATGCCTGATTACTAACTGGGGTTGTTGATTAAGATTTCTGATGGAATAATATTGGGTGCTTGAGATGTTAATAGTTCCATTCTGGTAGAGGTTTATTAGCTTGATGTGGATTTGAACTTCTTTATGTTTTCCCTTTCTCTAACTATATTTGGAATTTGATGTGCTCTTTTCTACTTAAACTTGTATACTGTTATTTTATTTTTGATGTCCTCTTTTTCATTATTGGATTTGTATTGCAGGTTGTATAGGCATCGTGGAGTCCTGAAAGTGGCTGCAAAAGGGATTGGAGTATCTGGTAAATTAATTATGAAAGCTCTTTGAATGCTTACATAATTCTTTATGCTAAACATGTGAAGGTCAACCAAAACACTGTAATATTTCTGTGTGTTTGTCTTATTTATGTCAGTCACTGGGCCCTATCATCTGTATCAAGTCTTATTTATGTCGCATGGCCATGAAATATCTGAAGCTTTGTGTTATTTTATTATTAAGGATTTAGTAGCAAGAAAGAGTGGATACTTAATTACTCCTAATTTTTGTATGAGGTTTCAGTTAGCTGAAGCTACCTTTATGTTCCTTTAATAATATGTGTGAAGTTTGGATATTTTTGTAAAATTATTAGTATGGTACTGCGAATGGCCAACATAGTGTTCTTGATGTTATGTGGGATACTTCATTATCTACAAACTACTGTGAATTTCCAACATAGTGTTCTTGATGATATGTTGTTATTCCACTTATATGCAGGTACTATTAAACCTTCCATGGAAAACGCAGCAACACCACTTGGTAGGCATCGTCAAACTAGGGCTGCAATATGGGATCACTTCGTTAGGGAAGAGCCACCTTCAAAACATGCCATGTGTCGGTATTGTAACATAAAATTCCCTGCTGATCCTATGAAGAATGGGACTACTGGTTAGACTGCTCATCTAAAGAGATGCAAAATATTTATAAGGAACAACCAGTTATAACATGTTGTGTATGAATTTTTCTTTTGTAACTAGAGAGAAATTATACTCTTCACAATTTAGTTGTTTTTCTGTTAATGTGTGTTGGAAGAACATCTAATGTGGTTAAAATTCTGTGAAAATAACAATTTTATAACAGGTTTAGAAAAAATTGTCTGTCAGGTTTGTACAACTGACAGATTTAACACTAAAATTTCAAATCAGTCGGTTAACCAAAAACCGACCAGTTTTATACCGAAACCGGGAGGCTCAAAACCGAATGAAACCGTATAGGCTAAATGGTTTCATCGGTTTCCAATATTGGAAAACCGAGTACTTCGGTTGCGGTTATTTTTTCGTCAAAAATTGTACCGAACCGAACCATGTGTAGCCCTACTTGAGGCCACTCATGGATAGTGTATTAACAAAATCCATTGTACGTTTCCAACAAGAAGGATACACGAGCCATGTCGACCACTACGCGTTAAATTTGAGCAGTATTTTTCTTTTACTTGTATTTTTGATTATTACTATTTTCTTTGAATTTTCTTTTCTAAATTATTGTGCAAGTTATATTATTATATTATGTATGGGTATCAAAAACAACTGATCTCCTTTCTTCTCCGGTACTTCTACCGCGAAAGAAAAAATAATTTACGGTTTATATTCCCCTAATGAAACTGTAATCACCAATTTTTTTGGTATTATCGTCGCAATTTGATTACCTTCACGTTAATAATTCACATGCATGGTTGGAAAACCTCCGTCCAATTAAGTTTGGTATCTTCGTCTATTTGATGAAGATCATGTGATTTTTATGATTGGTTTCTATTTATTTATTTATTTTTTAAAGAAATCATCTATCAACCACAAAGTGGATTTTCTCTAAAAATCATAACGATAATGATTTCTATATTTTCTCAAAGAAATCAATTAGCCAATTAAGTTTGGTTTTTCCCTATCATTGTTAAAGGGATGTAGCCATAAAATATCGTTATTTTTACAAATACCAATAAAACGAGGAATTTGCTGCATTCTTTTAAGATATTGAGCAATTTTAATTTAATTTATTTTTTTGTATTTTATTTTTAATTTTCGGTAATAATCTCCAAAATTCGGACTATTCCACTTGTTGTTGGAACACCGAAGGACACATAAGATCAAAGGGTGCACCCGTCTTGTTAGCTATATCATTAGTCCTTGTTGTGACTATATCGATCTTGATATAAATTTTTTTTGATAAAGAAGTGTCCATAATTTCATTCTAGTTCATTATCTCGTTGATCCTTGAGGTCATGAAATTATTATGGAGTTTTATTTGTATTTTTTGGCTGTAACTAATAAAATCCATGGTTGATCTTTAATTTGTTTAAACTACAATATTTGTGGAAATTTTTTTATGGCTCTTGGAATCAGTATCTACTGTCCCACCTGGTATTGTTAACATCCAGCAATTATTATAAGTATATGTTGTGACGGACCGGAAAATTACGCCTTTGGCGCGTCGCCCCGCAGGCCGTAACTCCCCCGGTGCGCCATGACGATGAAGCTACGATCCGGGCCTCATCCCCAGGAAAATGCACGCTCACTTACCCTTGCGAGCATGCTCGTGGAGCATGATGCAGCTAACTTAGCTTCCACACCTTTCTAACTTACCCTTATTCTGCAAAAGGGTTTATTAAGGAAACCAAAAACTTTCTTAAAACTGCAAGAACGACCTTTTGAGGCCCTAAACGATGGAATTTGGCTAAATTCTGGTGACCATATGGATCTATATATCAACATGTCTTGATCTTTGGGCCATTTCTCATCAAAATGGACTCCCCTTGAGTTAAATTACGACACTCGGATTTTTAGCCTCAAAATAGTCTATAACTTGCTCTTTATAACTTGATAGGAAGTATGAGCATCCACTTACTGGCATGCAACTTAGCCTCATCAAGTCTGGCCACAATCATCTATTGCGTCGAGCTACCGAGCTTAGATGATATGAGAGGCCAACGTGCTGGACCGGAAATGCTGCAACTCATTGTGGCTGCCTACGTATCCTTCCCTACTCTAAAGGAATCAAGCACAGACTGTAGTCCATCCAGAAGGGACAAGCAACTTAATCCAACTCGTTTTCTAGGCCGTGGCCAAGCAATAGTGGTAATGGCCTAGTCCGTATAGGCCGTTCCGTCAAAATACATGCAAGTGATGCATGTTTGGTCCGCAATATGGCATAATCATGCCTAAGCATCCAATGCCCTATTCGCGAGGCTACGCAGCTATAAATGAGCCTTAGGCATCATTTATACTCTTCCGTCTAAGCTATGAAGCTTACTTGACGCATAGTCCGCATATGCACCTTCAACCAACTACCCCTCCCTATATATGTCCTAATGGAATTTCCACAAGTATGGAGAGAAGACCAAAAATCAATCATCTATTCCCCGCAATCTTTGTGTTTCACTGTTCATCGCAATCTTTGTGTTCCACCGTCCATCGCAATCTTTGCGTTTCACTGTTCATCGCAATCTTTGCGTGCAATGATTGCGCTTGCGTAACATTCGTTCGGACAGCCCTCTCTGGCCTAATGCACAATGATTGTGCAGTACTAGCTCAAGACCAATAACTTTCATAATGCGTAATGATAACATTGTAATCTTAAGGCCAACTATCCAATTGTCCTAATGCATCATGATGGTGCAACATTGGCCCTTGGCCAAATGCCAAACATAATGCGCCATTTTAACGCGATATTGGCCTTAATCCAATCCACCTTTTTCACACTGCGAAAGAGCTTTGGATGAAGCTTCATCTCAGGCCATGGCGCATCCTTTAGCATGCGCCATGCTAAAAACACGGGGTGTTACACTCTTCACCCCTTTAAAGAATTTCGTCCTCGAAATTCAAAATAAAACTATTGTGGACAATCTCTTCGGTTTGGATTTCCTGAGCAAAAGTCAAATACCAGATGCTCAGAAATCACAGGTTTCTTCAAGTTGTAATGAACAACAATTTAGACCCTCTGAGAAAATGTCCCATACCACCTGCCAAGGAATCCAAGAGTGCCCACAACAATACCAAGAATCACAAATGGTCAGTGCCAAGAGGATAACTCGACAAGGTATCCTAGATAGCGGCCCATACTACCTCCCAGGAATCCCTAAGGTTCACAATTTGAAAGATTTCATCTGAATGACAAGATTTCAGCATTGTACTGTATGGAACAGTTTTGCAATTGCCCACCGTCCCTGACGGTCATCCAGGTTTCCACTCGTAAGTGGGATGCTAGCCAGGCCTGACAATGCACACCCTTGGACAGTTTCCAACGTGTGGGAATTATCAGTCCCATTGTCTACCCACCTTCCCTGATGATCTTACGGATATCCACTCGTAAGTGATGTGCCACTTAGGCAAGGCAAACTCACAGTACATATACAAGCTCAACTCGATTTTCAAAGTAACTGGCAAAGTAGTTACAAACTCTTCCCACGCAAAAGTTGGCCTACTCTCCAACTTTAAGTTTTCCATTAAGGAAAATACTCGCTTGACGAGTCCACTCCGCACAAGTCCCTAGTGTTTTCTAGGAACTTTCTCTGATACCAACTATGACGGACAGGAAAATTACGCCTTCAGCGCGTCGCCCCGCAGGCCGTAACTCCCCCAGTGCGCCATGACGATGAATCTACGATCCGGGCATCATCCCCAGGCAAATTCATGCTCACTTGACCTTTTTCCAACTTACCCTTGTTCTGCAAGAGGGTTTATTAAAGAAACCAAAAACTTTCTTAAAACTGCAAGAACGACCTTTTGAGGCCTTAAACGATGGAATTTGGCTAAATTCGGTTGACGATGTGGAACATTTCTTGATCTTTGGGACGTTTCTCATCAAAATGGACTCCCCTTGAGCTAAATTACGACACTCGGATTTTTAGCCTCAAAATAGGCTATAACTTGCTCTTTATAACTTGATAGGAAGTATGAGCATCCACTTACGGGCATGCAACTTAGCCTCATCAAGTCTGGCCACAATCATCTCTTGTGTCGAGCTACCGATCTTAGATGATATTAGGGGCCAAACCTGCTGGACCGGCAATGCTGCAACTCATTGCGGCTGCCTACGTATCCTTCCCTACTCTAAAGGTGTGACGGACCGGAAAATTACGCCTTCGGCGCATCGCCCAGCAGGCCGTAACTTCCCCGATGCGCCGTGATGAATCTACGATCCAGGCCTCATCCCCAGGCAAATGCATGCTCATTTGCCCTTGCGAGCATGCTCGTGGAGCATGATATAGCTATTTTAGCTTCTACACCTTTTCAAAGTCACCCTTTTCCACATAAGGGTATGTGGCCATAAGGCCAATGCCAATGCACTTCGAATGCATCTCTGTCTTTGCCTCAACGTATGGAATTAATCACTGAATTTCCTATCTAGATGAACAACCGTCATACCATCGGGTTTTGTCCAGACTTAAGGCATAAGCCATGGACTTAGGCATAGGCCGCACCAAGCCATTGCCATATCCTACCTTACCTCGTTTACCAACTCTTTATAACTTGATAGGAAGTATGAGCATCCACTTATTGGCATGCAACTAAGCCTCATCAAGTTTGGCCACAATCATATCTTGCGTCGATCTACCGAGCTTAGATGATATGAGGGGCCAACGTGCTGGACCGCCAATGCTACAACTCATTGTGGCTGCCTACGTATCCTTCCCTACTCTAAAGAAATCAAGCACAAACCGTAGTTCATCCTCGAAGGGACAAGTAACTTATTCCAACTCGTTTGCTAGGCCATAGCCTAGCAAAAATAGTAATGGCATGGTCCGTAGGCCATTCCGTCAAAGATGCACAATGATTATGCATCATCGGCTCCGCGCCATGGCATAGTGATGTCTAAGCATCAAATTCCCTCTTTCAAGGCTAAACAACTATAAATGATCCTTAGGCATCATTTATACACTTCCGGCTAAGCTATGAAGCTCACTTGGTGCATATTCCGCATATGCACCTTCAACCAACTACCCTTCCTTATATATGTCTTAATGGAATTTCTACAAGTATGGAAAGAAGACCAAAACTCTTTCATCTACTCCCCGCAATCTTTGCGTTTCACTGTTCATCGCAATCTTTGTGTTCCACCGTCCATCTCAATCTTTGTGTTTCACTGTTCATCGTAATCTTTGCATTTCACTGTTCATTGCGTGCAATAATTGCGTTTGCGCAACATTCGTTCGGCCAGCCCTCTCTGGCCTTATGCATCATGATGATGCAATATTGTACTTTTGCTAATATGCCCTCGCGATATGCCTTACTTGGAACCAAATATTGTCCCTTGGTCAAACGCATCCTTTGACATGAGAATTGGCTCTTGGCCAAATGTCAAACGCAGTGCGCCATTTTGGCGCGATATTGGCCTTAAGACAATCTACCTCTTACCAACCAACCGAAGCTTTGGATGAAGCTTCATCTCAGGACATGGCGCATATTTTAGCATGCGTCTTGCTAAAAACACGAGGTGTTACACTCTTCACCCCGTTAAAGAATTTCTTCCCCGAATTTCCAAACAAAACTATTGTGGACAAACTCTTTGGTTGGGATTTCCTAAGCAAAAGTCTCATACCAGATGCTCAGAAATCACAGGTTTCTTCAAGTTATCATGAACAACAATTTAGACCTTCTGGGCACATGTCCCATACCACTTGCCCAGGAATTCAAAAGTGCCCACAACAATACCAAGAATCACAAATGTCCAGTTCCAAGAGGATAACTCGACCAGGTATCCTAGATATCATCCCATACTACCACCCATGAATCCCAAAGGTTCACAAGTTGAAAGATGTCATCGAAATGAAAAGGCAAAACTCAACGCAATACTGTGAGGAGAAATCTCTAATGCCAGTGCAGTTGGATACAAGCCACCGTCCCTGACGGATTTACCGGGTTGCCACTCGTAAGTGGGATGCTAGCCGGGCCTGAAAACGCACACCCTTGGCCAGTGCCACCGTGTGGGGATGATCAATCCCATTGTCTACCCACCGTCCCAGATGGTCTTCCGGATGCTCGTAAGCGGGGTGCCACAAAGTCCTGGAAAACTCACAGTACTTATACAAGCTTAACTCGATTTGCAAAGTAACTGGCCCAGCAGTTAAAAATTCTTTCCCGCGCAGAAGTTGGCCTACTCTCCAACTTTAAGTTTTCCGTTAAGGAAAATACTTGTGGACAAGTCCACTCCGCACAGTCCAAGAGTTATCTCGGAACTTGCTCTGATACCAACAGTGACGGACCAGAAAATTACGCCTTCGGCGCGTCGCCCCGCAGGCCGTAACTTCCCCGATGCGCCATGATGAAGCTACGATATGGGCCTCATCCCCAGGCAAATGCATGCTCATTTGACCTTGCGAGCATGCTCGTGGAGCATGATGTAGCTATTTTAACTTCTACACCTTTTCAAAGTCACCCTTTTCCGCATAAGGGTTTGTGGCCAAAAGGCCAATGCCAATGCACTTCGCATGCATCTCTGGCTTTTCCTCAACGTAGGGAATTCATCACTGAATTTCCTATCTAGATGAGTAACCGTCATACCGTCGAGTTTTGTCCAGACTTAAGGCATAATCCGTGGACTTAGGCATAGGCCGCACCAAGCCCTTGCCATCTCCTACCTTACCTCGTTTACCAACTCTTTATAACTTTATAGGAAGTATGAGCATCCACTTATTTTCATGCAACTAAGCCTCATCAAGTTTGGCCACAATCATCTCTTGCGTCGAGCTACCGAGCTTAGATGATATGAGGGGCCAACGTGCTGGACCGCAAATGGTGCAACTAATTGCAGCTGCCTACATATCCTTCCCTACTCTAAAGGAATCAAGCACAGACTGTAGTTCATCCTCGAAGGGACAAGTAACTTATTCCAACTAGTTTGCTAGGCCATATCCTAGAAAAAATAGTAATGGCATGGTCCGTAGGACATTCCGTCAAAAATGCACAATGAATATGCATCATCGGGTCCGCGTCGTGGCATAGTGATGTCTAAGCATCAAATGCCCTCTTTCAAGGTACACAACTATAAATGAGCCTTAGGAATCATTTATACACTTCCGGCTAAGCTATGAAGCTCACTTGGTGCATAGTCCGCATATGCACCTTCAACCAACTACCCTTCCCTATATATGTCTTAATGGAATTTATACAAGTATGGAAAGAAGACCAAAACTCTTTCATCTACTCCCCGCAATCTTTGCTTTTCACTGTTCATCACAATCTTTGCGTTCCACCGTCCATCGCAATCTTTGCATTTCACTGTCCCTCGCAATCTTTGAGTTTCACTGTTCATGTTAATCTTTGTGTTTCACTGTTCATCGCAATCCTTGCGTGCAATAATTGTGCTTGCGCAACATTCGTTCGGCCAGCCCTCTCTGACCTTATGCATCATGATGATGCAACATTGGACTTTTGCTAATATGCCCTCGCGATATGCCTTAGTTGGCCCCAAACATTGGCCCTTGGCCAAACGCATCCTTTGGCACGATATTGGCCTTAAGCTAATCTACCTCTTATCAACCAAAGAAAGCTTTGGATGAAGCTTCATCTTAGGCCATGGCGCATATTTCAGCATGCGCCATGCTAAAACACGGGGTGTTACAAAAGGAATCAAGCACAGACCATAGTTCATCCAGAAGGGACAAGCAACTTAATCCAACTCGTTTGCTAGGCTGTGGCCAAGCAATAGTGGTAATGGCCTAGTCCGTATAGGCTGTTCCGTCAAAATACATGCAAGTGATGCATGTTTGGTCCACAATATGGAATAATCATGCCTAAGCATCCAATGCCCTCTTCGCGAGGCTACGCAACTATAAATGAGCCTTAGGCATAATTTATACTCTTCCGGCTAAGATATGAAGCTTACTTGGTGCATAGTCCGCATATGCACCTTCAACCAACTACCCCTCCCTATATATGTCTTAATGGAATTTCCACAAGTATGGAAAGAAGACCAAAAATCATTCATCTACTCCCCGCAATCTTTGCGTTTCACTGTTCTTCGCAATATTTGCGTTCCACCGTCCATCGCAATCTTTGCGTTTCACTGTTCATCGCAATCTTTGCGTGCAATAATTGCGCAACATTCGTTCGGCCAGCCCTCTATGGCCTAATGCACAATGATTGTGCGGTACTGGCTCAAGACCAATAATTTTCGTAATGCGTAATGATTACGTTGTAATCTTAAGGCCACCTACCCAACTGGCCTAATGCATCATGATCGTGCAACATTGGCCCTTAGCCAAATGCCAAACATAATGCGCCATTTTGGCGCGATATTGGCCTTAAGGCAATCCACCTTTTTCACGCTGCGGAAAAGCTTTGGATGAAGATTCAGCTCATGCCATGGCGCATCCATTAGCATGCTCCATGCTAAAAACACGGGGTGTTACACTCTTCATCCCTTTAAAGAATTTTGTTCTCGAAATTCAAAATTAAACTATTGTGGACAATATCTTCGGTTTGGATATCCTGAGCAAAAGTCAAATACCAGATGCTCAGAAATCACAAGTTTCTTCAAGTTGTCATGAACAACAATTTACACCCTCTGAGAAAATGTCCCATACCACCTGCCTAGGAATCCAAGAGTGCCCACAACAATACCAAGAATCACAAATGGCCAGTGCCAAGAGGATAACTCGACAAGGTATCCTAGATAGCGTCCCATACTACCACCCAGGAATCCCTAAGGTTCACAAGTTGAAAGATGTCATCTGAATGACAAGATTTCAGCACTGTACTGCGTGGAACAGTTTTCCAATTGCCCACCATCCCCGACGGTCATCCAAGTTGCCACTCGTAAGTGGGATGCTAGCCGGGCCTGACAACGCACACCCTTGGACAGTTTCCAACGTGTGGGGATGATCAGTCCCATTGTATACCCACCGTCACTGACGGTCTTCCGGATATCCACTCGTAAGTGGTATGCCACTTAGGCCAGGCAAACTCACAGTACATATACAAGCTCAACTCGATTTGAAAAGTAACTGTCAAAGCAGTTACAAACTCTTCCCGCGCAAAAGTTTGGCTACTCTCCAACTTTAAGTTTTCCATTAAGGAAAATACTCACTTGACGAGTCCACTCAGCACAAGTCCCTAGTGTTTTCTTGGAACTTTCTCTGATACCAACTATGACGGACAGGAAAATTACGCCTTTGGCGCGTCGCCCCGCAGGCCGTAACTCCCCCGGTGCGCCATGACGATAAAGCTGCGATCCGGGCCTCATCCCCAGGCAAATGCATGCTCACTTTCCCTTGCGAGCATTCTCGTGGAACATGATGCAGCTAACTTAGCTTCCACACCTTTCCAACTTACCCTTGTTCTGCAAAAGTGTTTATTAAGGAAACCAAAAACTTTTTTAAAACTGCAAGAACGACCTTTTGAGGCCCTAAACGATGGAATTTGGCTAAATTCTGGTGACCATGTGGAACATGTCTTGATCTTTGGGACGTTTATCATCAAAATGGACTCCCCTTGAGCTAAATTACGACACTTGGATTTTTAGCTTCAAAATAGGCTATAACTTGCTCTTTATAACTTGATAGGAAGTATGAGCATCCGCTTACTGGAATGCAACTTAGCCTCATCAAGTCTGGCCACAATTATCTCTTACGTCGAGCTATCGAGCTTAGATGATATGAGGGGCCAACGTGCTGGACCGGCAATGTTTCAACTCATTGTGGATGCCTACGTATCCTTCCCTACTCTAAAGGTGTGACGGACCGGAAAATTACGCCTTCGGCGCGTCGCCCCGTAAGCCGTAACTTCCCCGATGCTCCATGATGAAGCTACGATCCGGGCCTCATCCCCAGGAAAATGAATGCTCATTTTCCCTTGCGAGCATGCTCGTGGATCATGATGTACCTATTTTAGCTTCTATACCTTTTCAAAGTCACCCGTGTCCGCATAAGGGTATGTGGCCATAAGGCCAATGCCAATGCACTTCGCATGCATCTCTGGCTTTGCCTCAACGTAGGGAATTCATCACTGAATTTCCTATCTAGCTGAGCAACCGTCATACCATCGGGTTTTGTCCAGACTTTAGGCATAAGCCGTGGACTTAGGCATAGGCCGCACCAAGCCCTTGCCATCTCCTAGCTTACCTAGTTTACCAACTCTTTATAACTTGATAGGAAGTATGAGCATCCACTTATTGGCATGCAACTAAGCCTCATCAAGTTTGGACAAATCATCACTTGCGTCGAACTACCGAGCTTAGATGATATGATGGGCCAACGTGATGGACCGCCAATGCTGCAACTCATTGTGGCTGCCTACGTATCCTTCCCTACTCTAAAGGAATCAAGCACAGACCTTAGTTTATCCTCAAAGGGACAGGTAACTTATTCCAACTCGTTTGCTAGGCCATAGCCTAGCAAAAATAGTAATGGCATGGTCCGTAGGCTATTCCGTCAAAGATGCACAATGATTATGCATCAGCGGCTCCGCGCCGTGGCATAGTGATGTATAAGCATAAAATGCCCTCTTTCAAGGCTACACAACTATAAATGAGCCTTAGGCATCATTTATACACTTCCGGCTAAGCTATGAAGCTCACTTGGTGCATAGTCCGCATATGCACCTTCAACCAACTACCCTTCCCTATATATGTCTTAATGGAATTTCTACAAGTATGGAAAGAAGACCAAAAATCTTTCATCTACTCCCCGCAACCTCTGTGTTTCACTGTTCATCGCAATCTTTGCGTTCCACCGTCCATCGCAATCTTTGTGTTTCACTGTTCATCGTAATCTTTGTGTTTCACTGTTCATCGCAATCATTGCGTGCAATGATTGCGCTTGCGCAACATTCATTCGGCCAGCCCTCTCTGGCCTTACGCATCATGATGATGCAACATTGGACTTTTTCTAATATGCCCTCGCGATATGCCTTACTTGGCACCAAACATTGGCCCTGGGCCAAACGCATCCTTTGACACGAGAGTTGGCTCTTGGATAAATGTCAAACGCAGTGCGCCAATTTGGCGCGATATTGGCCTTAATCCAATCTATATCTTACCAACCAACGGGAGCTTTGGATGAAGCTTCATCTTAGGCCATGGTGCATATTTCAGCATGCGCCATGCTAAAAACATAGGGTGTTACACTCTTCACCCATTTAAAGAATTTTTTCCCCGAAATTCCAAACAAAACTATCGTGGACAAACTCTTTGGTTGGGATTTCCTAAGAAAAAGTCCCATACCAGATTCTCAGAAATCACAGGTTTCTTCAAGTTGTCATGAACAACAATTTATACCTTCTAAGCACATGTCCCATACCACTTGCCCAGGAATCCAAAAGTGCCCACAACAATACCAAGAATCACAAATTGCTAGTGCCAACGTGTATCCTAGATAGCATCCCATACTACCACCTAGGAATCCCTAAGGTTCACAAGTTGAAAGATGTCATCGAAATGACAAGGCAAAACTCAATGCAACACTGTGAGGACCAATCTCTAATGCCAGTGCAGTTGGATGCAAGACACCGTCCCTGACGGATTTACCGGGTTTCCACTCGAAACTGGGATGCTAGCCGATTCTAACGAAGCACACCCTTGGACAGTGCCAACGTGTGGGGATGATCAGTCCCATTGTCTACCCACCGTCCCAGACGGTCTTCCGGATGCTCGTAAGCGGGGTGCCACAAAGGCCTGGCAAACTTACATTTCTTATACAAGCTCAACTCGATTTGGAAAGTAACTGGCCCAGCAGTTACAAATTCTTTCCCGCGCAGAAGTTGGCCTACTCTCCAACTTTAAGTTTTCCATTAAGGAAAATAATTGTGGACAAGTCCACTCCGCACAGTCCAAGAGTTATCTCGGAACTTGCTCTGATACCAACAGTGACGGACCAGAAAATTACGCCTTCGGCGCGTCGCCCCGCAGGACATAACTTCCCCGATGTGCCATGATGAAGATACGATCTGGGCCTCATCCCCAGGCAAATGCACTCTCATTTTCCCTTGAGAGCATGCTCGTGGAGCATGATGTAGCTATTTTAGCTTCTACACCTTTTCAAAGTCACCCTTTTCCTCATAAGGGTATGTGGCCATAAGGCCAATGCCAATGCACTTCGTATGCATCTCTGGATTTTCCTCAACGTATGGAATCATCACTGGATTTCCTATCCAGCTGAGCAACCATCATACCGCCGGGTTTTGTCCAGACTTAATGCATAAGCCGTGGACTTAGGCATAGGCCGCACCATGCCCTTGCCATCTCCTACCTTACCTCATTTACCAACTCTTTATAACTTCATAGGAAGTATGAGCATCCAATTATTGGCATGCAAATAAGCCTCATCAAGTTTAGCCACAATCATCTCTTGCGTCGAGCTACCGAGCTTAGATGATATGAGGGGCCAACGTGCTGGACCGCAAATATTGCAACTCATTGCAGCTACCTACGTATCCTTCCCTACTCTAAATGAATCAAGAATAGACCGTAGTTCATCCTCGAAGGGACAAGTAACTTATTCCAA
This sequence comes from Papaver bracteatum, assembly GCA_023529315.1. NCBI lineage: Eukaryota > Viridiplantae > Streptophyta > Magnoliopsida > Ranunculales > Papaveraceae > Papaver > Papaver bracteatum. The sequence goes on from JAJJWX010000092.1 coordinate 128,763, forward strand.
CTCGTTTGCTAGGCCATAGCCTAGCAAAAATAGTAATGGCATGGTCCGTAGGCCATTCCGTCAAAGATGCACAATGATTATGCATAATAGGCTCCGCGCCGTGGCATAGTGATGTCTAAGCATCAAATGCCATCTTTCAAGGCTAGACAACTATATATGAGCCTTAGGCATCATTTATACACTTCCGGCTAAGCTATGAAGCTCACTCGGTGCATAGTCCGCATATGCACCTTCAACCAACTACCCTTCCATATATATGTCTTAATGGAATTTCTACAAGTATGGAAAAAAGACCAAAACTCTTTCATCTACTCCCCGCAATCTTTGCGTTTCACTGTTCATCGCAATCTTTGCGTTCCATCGTCCATCGCAATCTTTGCGTTTCACTGTCCATCGTAATCTTTGCGTTTCACTGTTCATAGTAATCTTTGTGTTTCATTGTTCATCGCAATCATTGGGGGAAATGATTGCGCTTGCGTAACATTCGTTCGTCCATCCCTCTCCGGCCTTATACATCATGATGATGCAACATTGGACTTTTGCTAATATGCCCTCACGATATGCCTTACTTGGCACCAAACATTGGCCCTTGGACAAACGCATCCTTTGACACGAGAATTGGCTCTTGGCCAAATGTCAAACGCAGTGCGCCATTTTGGCGCGATATTGGCCTTAAGACAATCTACCTCTTACCAACCAACGAAATCTTTGGATGAAGCTTCATCTCAGGCCATGGCGCATATTTCAGCATGCGCCATGCTAAAAACACGGGGTGTTACAAAAGGAATCAAGCACAGGCCGTAGTTCGTCCAGAAAGGACAAGCAAATTAATCCAACTCGTTTGATAGGCCGTGGCCAAGTAATAGTGGTAATGGCCTAGTCCGTATAGGCCGTTCCGTCAAAATACATGCAAGTGATGCATGTTTGGTCCACAATTTGGCATAACGATGCCTAAGAATCCAATGCCCTCTTCGCGAGGCTACGCAACTATAAATGATCCTTAGGCATCATTTATACTCTTCCGGCTAAGCTATGAAGCTTACTTTGCGCATAGTCCGCAGATGCACCTTCAACCAACTACCTCTCCCTATATATGTCTTAATGGAATTTCCACAGGTATGGAAAGAAGGCCAAAAATCATTCATCTACTCTCCTCAATCTTTGTGTTTCACTGTTCATCGCAATCTTTGCGTGCAATGATTGCGCTTGTGCAACATTCGTTCGGCCAGCCTTTTCTGGCCTAATGCACAATGATTGTGCAGTACTGGCTCAAGAACAATAACTTTTTTAATGCGTAATGATTACGTTGAAAGATCAAGACCACCTACCCAACTGGCCTAATGCATCATGATGGTGCAACATTGGCCCTTGGCCAAATGCCAAACATAATGCGCCATTTTGGAGCGGTATTGGCCTTAAGCCAATCCACCTTTTTCACGATGCGGAAGAGCTTTGGATGAAGCTTCATCTCAGGCCATGGCGCATCCTTTAGCGTGCGCCATGCTAAAAACACGGGGTGTTACATATGTCCTCGAATTAATCGGATAATACTTTACGAAATTTGTTTTCGTTTTTATAAGATGAAAATATTTCCGCCATAATCAGGGGGAGACTATACACTACCAGCAAAAGTTGGTGTTAATTAACTTGAATGTTATATCAGTTTCTCTCCCATCATGATAAAATTGAAAAAACAGGCTGCCATTGACTAGGCGTGAAATATCATATTTGCTTTTACATAAGTGTTTACCTCTTTAAGAGGAAAATCCAATCACATCTTGAAAAATAAGTAGCGTTCTATAATTGGCTACTGGTAGTGCTCCAATTGAGTGTACCAAAAACACGATTTGCATTCTCAAAGTTATTATCTCCTCAATTGAATAAGAAGAGATTATAATTCCCGCGGGTGCTGATACCAGTAATTCTATGAATTTTTCAAGATATGCATACATTTGAGAATTGTGTGGGATCATAGTTAGTTAACATTGTCGAATATTCATATATAGTAGCTACTGAAATAAATGATGGTGGTTTTCAACCCCTCTGCAAAGGAATATCGACACATGTGATTGGTTGGCATACAATCCAATTAGGTTGGATTAATGTCTCAGTTAACGCAATTTTGAATCCAAGACTTAACACTTTAAATTGCCAAGCTTATTAATTAAAGGTTGGTGTAGTCATATTGCGTATTAAGAGAAATAAGTCGTTTTAAGAGCGACTGAGGGTTATAAATTTAAACCCGAGGATTGGTTTAATACTATATCGTTCTCCCTATATGATGCATTTTGCGTGGTAGTCTTGAAGGACTCATATTGCATTCACACAAGTGATTTTCTTGGAGAACATATTCAAATTTGTATTCTTTAGAAGATTCAAATTATATTTAGGCAGCCACTTGACTCGATTATGTCAGGTTTAACAATCATGTATGTGTTTTTATAAGTTTGTTACCAAACCGAAAATCCAGATTAATTAGTTGATGATATCAGCTTTATATATAGGTCTCTTGGGTAGTCCATAAAAAAACAAAAATCCACGCTTTGGCAACATAAATTCTATTTTCTTAAATCTGCAGTTGGAATTATGCTAGCTTAAACTCTTTTTTAAGATAGACTAGAGTTATTATTTTGATGCTTTTATTTTTTAAAACTCATATAGTTGGGTTAGCATCCATATTTACGTCAAAAGTTATACTCTTTTCCCTTCGTTTCAGGTTTTATCCCATGTGGTTTTTCTGACAAGGTTTTAACAAGGCAACATCTCATTGAATTTTGATTTTCTTTCAAAAATGTTGATATTTGTGATCTTTTTCCTTCGTCTAAATTTTTTCCCATTAGGTTTTATTGGCAAGGTTTTAGTGAGGCAGTTTATTCAACATGATGGTCATCCAAGGGGGAGTTGTATAATTTTGGTTATTTGGTAGATTCCCACCATTAACTAGGTCATTCTTTTTATTAGGCCACATCAACATAAGAACCCATAGGAATTTGGATATCAATATGATCCATATATGGTATGATCACAAATGTTACTCACCTATGGTACATAATTGCATATTGGCACTTTGTTGAATAAAATACATCAACTACTTTTGCAAATCATCTCCGAGAAGCTAGAAATCCAAGAAGCAAGTCCTCAATGTACTTAAGGAAGCGTGAAGACTCGAGAACATTACCATTAGAAGACTAACACAAAAGAAGACTTCATCAACTTGGAAATTTTTCACGAAAGTATTGTTATCTCCAGCATTCAAGAAATTCGTTCACCGAAATCGGAAAGTCTCAACTCAAAGATTTGCAAGCCAAGAATTTACTGAAGTACTCATTAGGAGGAGCATCGTAGTTATTTTACTGGATTATCACGTTGTACTCTTTTTACTTCATCAAGGTTTTTCCCATTGGGTTTTCCTTGTCAAGGTTTTAACGAGGCAACATTTGCATGTCCAAATTTTTCTAATTTTTCTCAATTGTACTCTTTTCCCTTCGATCAGGTTTTGTCCTTTTGGAATTTCCTGACAAGGTTTTTAATGAGGCAATTAGTTTAGACACAATGTCATCAGGGGGAGTGTTATAAACGTATAATTATGTTAAGAATATCTAGGGTAAATCTCGTTTATTACTGGGATGCCCTTGTGTCTAGCCCTATAAATAGTGGCTTTAATGTTTGTCTATAACACCTCTAATTAGATTTTCTTCCCTTCTTCTTCCCATATATTTTGTATCTCTTGTTCTTTGTCTTCTATATCACAACAATTATTACATTATATTTAAATTCTTTGTCAATTGAACAATAGTCATAGTTTGCTTGCCTTTTAGATCCAGGAATTCAAATCCAAGAGCTAATTAACCAAAACACTGAAGAAGAAAAAAATGTGATAGGAGGGTTGAGATAACAAAAAGTTTGAAATTTGAACAAAAAATCATCATACTACACACAAAGAAAATGTTCATCATATTATTATTTTTTGAATAATGGACTAGTCTCAACAAATTTGATCGATGTTGGTAGCGTGGTTGATCGTTTCTTCATTACAAGATTCATATTTATATACTATAAGTTACTAACCTTGCCCGGCATTAGTACTCAAATAAGTTGCATTACGTACACATATTTTAGGGTCGACAATTAGGGATTATAAGACTTTATAATATCCTCGTATAAAGGCAGTATATAGGTTTGAATAGGTTTCTCAATGTAAGCAAACTAAACATAAAAATATGTTTATATATGTTTTCAGTGTACATGACTTGTTGTACATGAAGTATAATTTCCTTAGTTTGGCATACAAGACATAACAAATTAAACTAAATCTATAAACAGAAAGACATGTATGTCAATAGGAAACAAAGCTAAATTTCCTTTTCTCTAACACCATCCCTCGATCTAAGTGGGTGATCAGAAACAATAACCTTAGAGCGTAGAAAAAAGAATCTATCTCGTGAAAGAAGTTTAGTGAACGCATCAACAACTTGGTCTTTAGAACAAACTAAACGCACTTGTAACTGACCACATTGAACTCGTTCGCGAACAAAATGATAATCGATATCAATATGATTAGTAAGACCATGGAAAATAAGATTCTTAGTAAGAAAGGTAGCACTAAGATTATCACACCATAAGACAGGAGGAGTGAAGACTGGAACTTTAAGTTCTTTGAGTAGAGATTCAATCCACATTATCTCAGCAGTAGCAATGGAAAGACCACGATATTCAGCATCCGTACTTGACTAAGAGACAGTTTTATACTATCTAGCACTCCCAGAAATAATATTGTAACCAAAGTAAACACAATACCCACTAGTGGACCGTCTATCAGTTTCATCACCATCCCAATCAGCATCGATGTAGGCTTGAAAACTCAATTTTAAATTAGAAAAAGGCTGAAGAGTAAGACTATAATATGAAGTACCTTTTAAATGACGTAGAATTATTTTGACAAGAAGAAGATTCTTGTCAATAGGATGTTGCATAAATTGACATACTTTATTGACTGAGAAAGCAAGCGAAGGATGAGTGATCAACAGGTATTGAAGACCGCCAATGAGAATCCGATATTCAGTGGGATTTTTTAAAGGAAGCCACCCTGTGGATTTGACTCAGTAGAAGTAGTCAAAGGAGTACTCACAGTATTTTCTCCTTGCATATTAGTATGCTCCAATAAATCCTCTGTATAAAAATGCTAAGAAATAAACAAACCATCAGTTTTTGTTGTAACTTCAACACCAAGAAAAAGAGATAACTCGCCAAAATATTTTAGAGCAAATAACTTGTGGAGAGTGTCAATAAGATGTTGCAAATAAGAAGAAGAGGTTCCTGTTAATATAATATCATCTACATATTGAAGAAGAAAAGTAATATCAGTAGTCGGATGATGAATAAACAACGAAGAATCTTCTCTAGAAACAGTGAAACCAAGATGTTGTAAAAACACACTAGGACGATTTTACCACACCCTTGGTGCTTGCTTAAGGCCATATAAGGATTTATGCAATCTACAAGCATGATCAGGATAATTTGGATCAGTATAGCTAGGAGGTTACTTCATATAAACTTCCTCCGTAAGAAGAACATTTAGAAATGCATTTTGAATATCAAGTTGGCCAATAGGCCAAGCAGATGTAAGGGCAAAAGTAAGAACAACACGAATTGTGCAAGGCTTTATAACCAGGATGAAAGTTTCTCCATAGTATTTCCATTAAACGTTAATGAAATTCTTGAGCCACTAAATGATAATTACGGTGTTCAATAGTTCTATCAGCAAGGCGTTTGACACGAAACACCCATTTACACCCGAAAACATTCATATCCGGAGTACGTGGAACATAAGACCAGGTATCATTCCGAAGAAGAGCATTATATTGATCATCCATATATCGCCTGTGAATAACAAGTTGGATAAAAAAAAACATCAGTAATGGTTGTATACTTCTCTAAAATATATTTTGGTTTAAAGATACCATCTTTTCCTCTTGTAACCATAGAATGCTCATTCCGAGTCGGTGGTCGAGAAGCGATAAAAACTTGGACAGGTTAAACAGGTAGGACAACAAAAGAACCAGGAGATATAGTGTACAGAGTACTATCAGGTAGCAGTGTTATTGTCATTGTATTAGGGAGCAGCAGTGTTTTTTTTTGAGCAGGAAGTAGTTGTGTTGTCGGTGTTGGAGGAAGATGATATGCTTCCGTTGGATCAAAAACATTCGAATGGACAGTAGAAGATCATTAAACTTCAGTGGATGGAGTATGGAGGTCAGTATAAATAGACAAAAAAGGATGTTGACAGTCTTAAGGCATCAGAATATGTTAAAGAGACAAACACAGGAGCCTCAGAAGAAGTAACTGTAAGATATGGTAAACGTCTGTTGTAGGTGTGACTAAAATAATAAACAGAAGGGAAAAATGACCGTTGAGATTTTGTATGGAAGGATGATGTGATTTTAACAAGTTGTAGAAAGTGGTAGTAAAGATTCGTTCAAATACTTGTAGAGATTGATTTTAGACTTAATATATACAAAATTTTGTCACGATATCGAGAGGTACTGAGACTCAGGATTCCACCAAACACATAACATAAGGTTCAAATATTAATTCTTTTAAAAATTATAGCTCAATAAAGATATGGACTCTTGTTTTTGCCAAGGTAGATTCTCAAAACATTAGTTGTAAATCCTAAGCATGGGACATCAAAACATCTAAGCAAGCATGACCCATCAAACGAGATGACAACTAATTAATCAAAACCATAATTCAATTTTAATCAATGCAAAAGTCATATAAGAATTAAATATAATTACCCATGTATGATATTAGGCTTCCTCCGTCATCCCAGTGTTGGGGTTTAGCTCTTCATGGTGCAAACACTCTCAAAATAATAATCCATTGCTCAAAAAGGTGTTTTATTGAAGAATAATAATATTACAGCGGATTTGCAACCATTATAAGTGTTGCAATACACTGTTACTGGAAACAATAATGAAGAAGTGTCACTGTTACGGTGGCGTATAAGACTGCTAGTAAACTGTCGCAGTTATTGTTGATAAACGACTGCTTTGGGGCGTCTGTTCTTCGTCTTCTTCGTTCTTCAGCAGCAGCAGCTAGGGTTTCTCTGCAACTTCTTATTTTCTTCCCTGAAGCCTCCAAATCGACCCAAAACTCTCCCTATGCCCTTTATATGAACCTCAGCACTCGTATATATACCCCACAGGTCGACCAAATCTCAAGAATATCTCCGGTTATCTTATTTTTCTTTCACCGGAAGTTATGGCCTTTCATACATTCCTTTTTCTTCTCACGAGGTTTCTGCCTCCTCCAAAACTCTCTAAAATCTTCATTAAGATGAAAACAGGATCAAATACACTCGTTCCTTGCGTCAAATCCTATCCTAATCATTCACGGATCTTCCGTATATATATCCAACTATTCCGGGAAATATTTCTTTCCATGTATAATTTCAACCGAAGAAAATTTCCTATTATTTCGATTTGAGACACGCTAACTTCCCTGTATAACTTCAGCAGATCAATCCATATCCAACTAGTAAAGAACGTCCGATCAAAACTCCTCCAAACGCCGAGATAAATTCTCCTCCCCTGATTTATCGTGAACCCATGATAATCTTCCTGTCCAAATGCATCACCAACCCTGTTCTGAATTTTCCCGCCAAAACCGTGAAGAAAATAGGATGCCCAATAGGGGTGCCTTTCGCAGAAGCCTTTGGGATGCCCTGGGGTGCAAATAGCAGGAGTGTACCCCTTAGTAATTGAGGTGCCCCTTATCCAAATGAGGGGTGTCTTTAATAATTTTCTCCCACGAGCGCAAATACCACTTTTTGAGCCAATTTCGCCGCGAAAGATTATTTCTCCAAAAACACCTACAAAGACATAAAATAACCAAATAAGTACAAAATCGAGTGCTAACATTACAGAGAATTGAGACTAATATAGACACATAAATGCGTCTATCAAACACCCCCAAACTTATTATTTTCTAGTCCTCGAGCAAATCAAATCTACAAAATAAAATCCTAACTCACTGTCGCAGGCATCGTCGATCGCATTTAGCGTATGCAATAAGCCTTTAAACCCCTAGGTGGCCCTAGTGGCCGAGTTATAGTCTCGGGAGGGTTTACCAGAGATATACCCACAAAACCTTTACTCCAGACCCTAGATATCTACACAGAACCTTGGAAGGAACTAAAGAATATCCTTGGTTGGCATACTTAATGACTACAAGAGGAAGTACCCTGATGCGAAATTCCAATTGTTGTACACGAGTTTGCACTCAAGCATACTAAAATTCATATATAAGTCACAGAGCTCTACTCAGATAGTTGCACTATGGACATCAATATCCGGAGTCAAAACTAATCACATGGATATATCAAGAAGATATAAATAGAGAAAAACATAGATGGTTTTGATGTTTACTAATTGAACGATGTTTCTCATATCTGTCTGAAGGCCACTGCCAAAATGAACCTATCCTAATGGACTGAGATACTGGTATGACTAATATCAACACAACTGGCATATACAAGGGAAACAGTGGTCGACAATCCTAATTCTAGATCAATACGTCTGGCATATACAAGGGAACCAGCGGTCGATTTATTCACTGACTTTTTTTTTTTGTTTTTTTTTTTAACTGCATGATTAGATCTTTTGGATCCAAGAGCATGCTTCTTGTCAGCAGATTACATGATAGTTTCCATGGATCCTGCATTCCACGCTTGTTTAGGCGACGGAGACAGGGAAAACACACACATATTGCTATTCCCAAGTGTTAATATTTATTCCGAATGGTCTAATGGTCTGGTCTCAAATATTATTTTTTTTTTTATAGTAACTCAATCACTCTATTTCACCCTAGCATTGGTAATAACTTGAATCGTGAGCCCCACCAAATCACTTAGAGAAACATAGTTTAAAAACAAAATAAAATAAAAACAGAAGTGAAAAGGACTCAACGAGATATGGTGAAATTATCATGTTATTTCTAACACCTGATCTCTGTGCTTTTATGAATAAAATCTTCTAGATGTTGTCATCTAATCATATTGGTTCCTCAACTCCTACAACCAAAATGCTTCCATCCACTTAGATTGGTTAGTGTCATCCTTAATAAGCATAAATTTCTAGGCTCTGGAGTTTACTAATTCAACTAACAAGTTTCTCCCATACCCCCAAACTTAAATCTAACATTGTCCTCAATGTTCTAAAGATGAAATTAAAAACATGAACAAGGAGAAACTGTTACCATTTGAAGCAAAAGAGATAAGGAAAGATATTACCGTGTCGCATGAATATTGGGTTACCTCCCAAGAAGTGCTAACTTTAACGTCTTCAGCCAGACTAAGAAAGGATTAGTCACCTCATAGAATCATAAAGTAATAGCCGGAAAATCTGTGGGTCATCAAAACCAAATAGAGCTATCACAAATAAAAGGAATATGCAACCTGCCAAGAAAATTAACAAATAAAGCATACCCTTGTCTAGTTTCCTATTTAAGACAACTACATCTAGAGGTGGTTCAGGTTCAGGCTCCATGAAATGGTCTAAATAAATTTCTTTGGGCTGCACTTCCTCAAAAGTAAGGTCCAAATTATCATGTTGTAGAGTCTGGAAAAACTCAAATAAAACCTTAGAAGCACATAATAATAACCTAAATAATTTCGGATCCTTAAAGTCAATCAAATTTGACTTACACAGCTTACCATAATGAGAGTGATGGTCATTCTTAAGAAAATATGTCAATTCTATTTTCCTAAAATAATTAGGCTTAGTCTCAGAACTTAATAATTGGCACATTTGAAATTTATATGTTCCCATAATTGGTTGAAAAATATTTGGTGGGAAAACAAAATCAATCTGGGTATCATAGCCTGGATAACCACATCAACCAGAGGATGGGTTTCTAACAACTGAACTTCCTTATGAAGATACTCTTGTGAAATGGTAGGGGAATATATGTCAAGTCCCAAGTGAGGGACTTTTCTAAGAATTAAGGCACATAGAGAATGATTATCACCCCCAAACTTAGAGTTTTCAATTTCTCTAGACAGACTAGTCACAACTTCCCTAATTTCAAGGTCATCTGGTTCCTGAAAATGGTCAATTGATTCTTCTAAGTCAGGTTCATCCTCACTCATCTCTACGAGTTCATTTTCTTTTTCTAAGTCCATTGTTTCTAAATCGCTAGACTCAAAATATACTCGTTCCTCTAAACCATCATTGGCTTCGTAATCAAAATGGAATACTACATCGTCTAAAACGGTTGTATCTCTAGTCAAATCCTAGTCCTTTTGAATAGGTGAATAATTATTAAAATTATTTGGATTTGAACTAGAAACATTATCATTATTAAACTCAATTAGAGTAACTTCCTGATCACTATGCCTACTTATTTCAAATTCTTCATCAACACTATCCTCATCATAATCATCATTATAATAACATGAAAATGGTTGAACCTTATCTAAATAAGTAAGGTTACCAATTTTATCCTCGTCATCTTGATTATGCAAATAACTATCTTTATTTTCAAGTGTATTATTGGAAACACTGTATTGGAAATTAAGATTATTTCAAGCAAGTCTTTCGTTCGTCTCATCCATCATCTTGAGGGATTCCTCAATAGAAAGTTTTCTTTCGTCATAAACCAAGTTATTCATCTCAGCTATCCTACGTGTCGACTCTTCTAATTTCCTAAGGGACTCTTCTAAAGGAGGAAGAGGAACAGAGAGATCATAAAAAGGACTACTTTTCAATAATTTCATTGTATCCTCCAAAGACGAAGAACTAGTGCTATAATCTTCTTGCTCGTATGAATGATGCGCGTGTGAATAGTAATTGGGCTCACCATGGTATGATCCATAACCTTGAAAAGATTGATGTTCCCAACCACTATTCGCACTATGGTCATAAAAATAATAATGTCCATTTTGATCAGTAGGATAATCATTGTATTGGCTATTGTAATACCAGTTCGACATACTTTTGTGTACGTGCAAATGCAGGGTCGACTAAAATGGGTAGGCTCAGTCTACCTTTAGCAAAATATACCTACAATAAAAGAATATTCAAAGGTACAAGGCTAAGGCTTGTGGTATTTCGGATGATAACGCCCAGAGGGTTCACCGTACTAAACCACGTGTTTTCCTAAAAATCGGTGTCTGACGATGCAATTGGTGTGTGCACGTGCTTTCAACACAAAAGAAACCCACTTACAGGGGATTCGTGGGTGGAAAGAGTCTTACCTCCCGTACCAGACCGGGGATGAACCGTTGAAGTCGACTCAGGCCACCGACTCCTATGTCAGTGTACGAACCCGAGGGGCCGAGACAGTATCGTAACTGTCGTCCTTCCCTGCAAACAATTTTATTTAATTTTAACCCTTCCTTAGGGTTTTAAAAATAATGTCCAAGTCCAAAAATAAAGTCCAAAAAAATAAAAAGAAAAATTACAAAAATAAAACCCTATTTACAGTTTCTAAAAATAAAAACTATATACAAAATATTCTTCACTCCTTTTGGATTCCTATTTTCTTTCCTTCTTTGGCGATGCTTTCCTTTTATAGCACTTTTTCTTTCCTTTTAGCTTCGCTCCAAATCTGAAAAGAATCAAAAAAATACCAAAGGAGTAAAAGAGAACAAAAATAATAAAAATAAAACCTAAAACAAATCTAAATACAAGTCTGCGTCGACGGCGCCAAAAATTGATGTGATTTTAACAAATTGTAGAAAGTGGTAGTATAAATTCGTTCAAAGACTTGTAGAGATTGATTTTAGAATTAATATATACAAAAGTTTGTCACGATATCGAGAGGTACTGAGACTCAGGATTCCACCAAACACATAACATAAGGTTCAAATATTAATTCTTTTAAAAATTATAGCTCAATAAAGATATGGACTCTTGTTTTTGCCAAGGTAGATTCTCAAAACATTAGTTGTAAATCCTAAGCATGGGACATCAAAACATCTAAGCAAGCATGACCCATCAAACGAGATGACAACTAATTAATCAAAACCATAATTCAATTTTAATCAATGCAAAAGTCATATAAGAATTAAATATAATTACCCATGTATGATATTAGGCTTCCTCCATCATCCCAGTGTTGGGGTTTAGCTCTTCATGGTGCAAACACTCTCAAAATAATAATCCATTGCTCAAAAAGGTGTTTTATTGAAGAATAATAATATTACAGCGGATTTGCAACGATTATAAGTGTTGCAATACACTGTTACAGGAAACGATAATGTAGAAGTGTCACTGTTACGGTGGCGTATAAGACTGCTTGTAAACTGTCTCAGTTACTGTGTATAAACGACTGCTTTGGGGCGTCTGTTCTTCGTGTTCTTCGTTCTTCAGCAGCAGCAGCTAGGGTTTCTCTGAAACTTCTTATTTTCTTCCCTGCAGCCTCCAAATCGACCCAAAACTCTCCCGATGCCATTTCGATGAACCTCAGCACTCGTATATATACCCCACAGGTCGAACAAATCTCAAGAATATCTCCGGTTATCTTATTTTTCTTTCACCGGAAGTTATGGCCTTTCATACATTCCTTTTTCTTCTCACGAGGTTTCTGCCTCCTCCAAAACTCTCTAAAATCTTCATTAAGACGAAAACAGGATCAAATACACTCGTTCCTTGCGTCAAATCCTCTCCTAATCATTCACGGATCTTCCGTATATATATCCAACTATTCCGGGAAATATTTCTTTCCATGTATAATTTCAACCAAAGAAACTTTCCTATTATTTCGATTTGAGACACGCTAACTTCCCTGTATAACTTCAGCAGATCAATCCATATCCAACTAGTAAAGAACGTCCGATCAAAACTCCTCCAAACGCTGAGATAAATTCTCCTCCCCTGATTTATCGTGAACCCATGATAATCTTCCTGTCCAAATGCATCACCAACCCTGTTCTGAATTTTCCCGCCAAAACCGTGAAGAAAATAGGATGCCCCCTAACCATAATAGGGGTGCCTTTCGCAGAAGCCTTTGGGAAATAGCAGGAGGGTACCCCTTAGTAATTGAGGTGCCCCTTATCCAAATGAGGGGTGTCTTTAATAATTTTCTCCCACGAGCGCAAATACCACTTTTCGAGCCAATTTCGCCGCGAAAGCTTATTTCTCCAAAAACACCTACAAAGACATAAAATAACCAAATAAGTACAAAATCGAGTGCTAACATTACAGAGAATTGAGACTAATATAGACACATAAATGCGTCTATCAAAGGACTGTTGGACTTCCCATAGGTATGTGAAGCACAACGACAGGAGAGTCAGCTGAAGCAGGCGATGAAGGTTGCTGACAGACCTTCATCGCCTGACGAATCATCAACAGGAGCAGACGATGAAAAGAGCAGCTGGGTTGGATCTGTTGCTGGAGTAATAACAGATTCTATGTTGTTGGTCATCGCCGACAGGCGCTTAACAGTAGGAGACTACAGGTGTATAGAAAATTCAGGCAGTCCATTAGTAGAAGTAACCTGTAGAGTATTAGTAGAACTGCAAAGAGAAGATGAACTAGAAGCTGAGGCAGGAAGAGTAGATAAGGCAGCAGAGACAATGGGAGAGGACACGGCTGTGGATGTTGGGAAAAGGAGATTATATGTGAAGGATCAGAGGAATATGGTAGTACCGAGGAATTGAGACTTGCAAAAGACAAAGAAAATTCATCAGAAACAACATGATGCGACCAAGAAACTCAACCATATGGAATGTGCAAACACTTGTAAACCTTTCTAGTTGCACAATATCCAAGAAAAATACAAAGGAAAAGACATCAACTCAAGTTTAGTAGTTTGATAATCTCTGAGATGAGGAAAACATAAGCATCTGAAAGTTCGAAGAGACAAACTCTATTGAATAACAATTCATATGGAGATTTAGCGCCTTTAGAAACTGAGGAAACAAGATTCATAAGAAAAGTGGCAGCAGAAAAAACATCATACTAAAAACGAGGTGGAACGAAAACCTTGGATGGATTGTTAAACCAGTTTCAACTATGTGACGGTGTCGTCTTTCTATAAGACCATTTTGAGAGATATATGGGGACAAGTAAGGAGATGTTGAGTACCATTTTCTTGCAGAATTTTATTGAGTTTCTTATATTCAGTGCCATTATCAGTTTGGAAAATTTTAATCTGTCGACCAAAGAGAGTTTTCACTTGTCGATAAAAGATATCAAAGATACCAATAACGTCAGATTTTGTATGCATAGGGTAAATCCAAGTGAAACGACTAAAAACATCAACAAAGATAATATGGTACTGAAAACCTTCAATAGATAAAAGTGGAGCATGACCCAAAACATCTGAAACAATAAGATCCAACGGATATTCATAAACTATAGTACTAACTGGAAAACTAAGATTATGACTTTTATTGGCTAAATACGACTGACACATAGAAAATTAAAAACCAGAAACAGGAAAGCTATGCTTCGAGATAATGGCTTTGACTGTTTTGATCAATGGATGCCCCAAACGAGAGTGCCAAGTTTGTAAAGAAGTATGTTCACCAACAAAGGAAGAAACCGGTGAAATAAGAAGAAGATTATAAATACCCTCCTTATTGACCATTCCTCGAAGTATTACCTCCCCAGTTTGACGATCCTTCACAAGACAAAAAAAAGTCATAGAATTCAAAGAAGACATTATTATTAAGACATAATTTAGAGACAGATGACAGATTTTTGGAGAGATGTGGAACATGAAGAACATTAGGAAGAAGAAAGTTACGAGTATGAGTAGATTGAATACCATTACCAGTATTAGAAGTCGGTAATGATGAACCTCCAGCAGTTTGAATATGATCATATCCATTGTATCCAATAATGAGTGTGTAGGTTGTTGAGATCATTTGTCATATAATAAGTTGCATCGCTATCAAAAAGCCAATCATAGAGGTAAACAGAATTGTGAGACACAACATAGGAAGCTGGAGCATTAGAAGGGGGTCGTCTTCATTTGGTAGTATTATTCTTGGACTGTGGGCGTTTTTCATAAGAAGGATAGGTCACTGTATTAAACCTCTTGTGGCAATCACGAGCATTATGAAAGAGTTTAATACAAATTTGACAAATAACAGCTGGTTTTCCATTTCGTGTCGGCGGAACCTCCTAAGTACGATTCACAGAAGCAATATTAGTAGGAGGTAAAAAAAGAGCTTCTTGATTTTTTGCAGTGACAGGAAGGTCATAAGAGAGAAGCATGGATTCAAATTCATCAGTTGTAATAATACTAGTTGTGGTGATTAAAGATCTAACAATTGATTTGTATGATGAATCAAGACCCTTAACAACATATTGGCGAAATTCTTTGTCAGAGACTTCAACACCACTAGCAGCAAGAGAATCCACTATATTCTTCACAGATTGAATGTAATCTGCCATAGTTGAGATTCCTTTCTTGACGTATGAAAGCGACTCCTTAAGATGAATAAGATGTGCATCTGTTTTAGATGCAAAAAGAGCTTCACGTATTGTCCATATAGAGAAACAAGTATCACATGCTTTAACTTTAGCTAGGATAGGAACAATAAGAGATGACATTATCCAACCAAGAAGTAGTTTGTCTGTGTGCCTCCAAGACAAAAACAATGGGTTAGAGCAACCACAGTGGACGATCAAACCTATAATTATGGTCCAGAGATGAGACACAGCAGGACGGTGTAAAGACTAAAATCGGGACCAAGATCAAATTCCAAATTATATTTAGTCGGGACAAAGACCAAAACTATTTATAGTCGAGCGGACGTATAATGTTCGTTTATTACCGGGCGTGTATATAAAGTATGCTTCACATGAAGCACATGTTTAATCTTCGTCCCACGAACAGACGTGTATATAAAATACGCCTCAATGGAGCGGTGCTGAAATGTACGCCCGTTCAGGCGTTGCTAAAGTTTACGCCCCATGCCAGACGATGATATAATAAACGTTCCAATGAGGCAGAACATTATACATACGTCTCAGTCAGGCGTTGATATAGTCAACGCCCCAACCCGGGCGTGCATATAATCTACTTCAGAAAACAATTCGTCATAAATTCGAATCCAAATCTTTGTTAGTTTTACTATCTGACCACAAACTTTCAATCCAAACTTTTCATTTTCAGACAGTTTTTAAATTCGAATCCTAAGCCTCGTCAACATTATCATTATGAAACTTTGTAGTAAAAACGACAACTTACAAAGTTTAGTCACAGCTTTTCTCCTTATTCGTTTGCTATAATTGATGAGAAACAATGTGCAAGAAATTGACATATGTATTATGGAGCTCTACCAACTCAAAATTTAAATTTTAAAATTCTTAGGAAAAAGATATAAAGTGCCTGATTTTTTAAGGTGTCAAATTTTATGGTTTGTGAGTCCATCTTTTGCACGACACTTTAGTTCTTTATTGATTCTTATGCTTAACTTTTTGCTAATCAATTGATGTAACTTCATAATTGAATGAGCGGACTTTATATCAATGCCTCATTCATGCGTTGATTCTCCCTTTCCCCCCATCAGGCGTTGATTATACGTATACCCCTTCTCCCGACGTAAATTTTATGAACGCCCCACAACCCGCGTAATCTTTATCAACGCCCCACAACTAGCGTAAACTATATCAACGCCTGAATGGGACGCATTTTATACCTACGCTCCACAGCCAAACGAAGAATATACATCCGCTCGACTAAATATACTCCCCAACCTAGTGTCACACTACAAACTAAACTTAAATTTGGTCGTTCGTTTTAGTCTTTGATCTTTGGTTATCGTCGTACCACTGCAGTTTCTCTTAGGAAGTTCATTAATCAAGGCTGGTGCAGCTGCAAATGAACCATCAACAATTTTTTCCAAATCATAGCCCTGTAAATAGGGTGTGAACTGAGATCTCCAAAGAAAATAGTTGTGACCCGTGAGTTTCTCTGAAACATCACCATGATGACGTTCAAAGGGTACCTGCTCTGAGGGTAAAGAAGAAGTGGAAAAAGAAGAAGACACTAGGAAGTCATGGAGAAAGCAGATGTAGTTGAAGAAGAACTGCATGAAATTGAGAAGCTGTCATAGCCATGAAGAAGAAGATGGAGAGGCGGTAGGTGTGGGAAAAGAAAAGAAGATGGAGAAGCTGTAGTAGCCACGAAGAAGAAGATGGAGAGGCTGTAGGTGGAAAATTTACACATAAACAAGCCTATTATTTTGAAACGGGAAGAATAGATATGACAACCATCTTAACTGGACCTCTGTATAAATTTAAAAATATTTCTCCCGGTTTGTGACGCATTTTCTTGTTTTTGAAGTAAATGGAAAAGTTAAATTTCGGCTTTGGCTTTACAATTGATATTGAGTCATAAAGTTATATCTTAGGCTAGCTTAGCTATTGCTGCTCTTCTTCTTGCTATTTTCTCTTGTCCCGTTGTGATTGTCTTCTCTTATTAATAGATGACGGATTAAGCTGTATAGACGAATTTCGGTCTTAGATTGTGGGTATCTGTGTATCATTCATTTATCACATCACAAATTTTAAATTGATTCAAATATTTTGTTGATCAAAGATTATGAAGGTCGTCTTTCTTTCCCAAGATAGAAAAAAAATATATCAAAGAGGAAAGAAAGAAAAAAAGTAAAGAAAAGAAGAGAATGTATGTAGTTACCAGATTAGCAGGAAACTGATGCATGATTCATGTGATGGTGTTAGTTATACTTTATGCTAACAGAAATCATAAATCAAATGTTCTCTTCTTTCCGTATTCAGCCATCCTTTCACTAGGTTGTTATCGTATAGTTGCCTCAGCTCAACAGCGGAATCGCATCCACTAGTTTTAGCTTCTTTAGGAATGAAGGTTTCCAGAGAAACGATGTTCTCCACCTGAGCATGCAGCTGATAATCCATGGATGGGCAATAAATATTATCATCATCACCAACAGGACGCTCCAGGTCTTCATTCATCTTAGTTTGGAAAATACTAGGAAAAGAGCGGGAGCACTCCACCACCTTGAGATGTTTCTCTTGCATATTGTACAATATAAGACGTTCTCCATTAAACCAATACAATAATACCTGATCAGAAAAAGTTAATATACGTGTAGGAGGCGTAGCTGCAGAAGTGTCGAAGTACAAACTGATGGGAGTTTTCTTTTTTCTGAAGCCACAACAGAGGGGAGTTTGTAGTAAACCTTCCGGATCCTTAATCTGAACATCGAAAGTTTCCTCCCTGGTCCATTCTTGCTTGTTCTTGTCCTTCAAAATATACATATGAACCTTGTAACAACAACAGCAAACACTTGCCTGAAAATTACAGCGATGGCCGCAGTGATCATCGCTGGATCTTGTTGTTAGTCTCTCGGAACCTGCAATACAAGGGTACCCTTTAAACTCCAGAAGATGATCAACAGCTAAATACTGACGCTCATTCTCATATATCGGTGTTGTTAGAGTACATTCAGTCGGGAGTCGAATGAAGTGAATCTTCTCGTTGTGGAGGTCGAACGAGAGCAACATTTCAATGTTATTACTAACACTAACTTCATTCGTTGTCATCCAAAAAAGATCACCCCCGCAAAAGGTGGCTTGTCTATAGAACGTTCTCGGGATTATAGTCACCATATGACTAGGAAAACGTGAAGACCCCGGTGGTGGTGAGATATCAGAAACACTGGTAAAAATCTTCCTCCATGACATGGTTCCCAATGTAATGACCATGCAAAGAAACTCGTCGTCGGCTTCGGAAACAAAAACCATTACAGCCTTGTATACTTGTGATGATGAATCAAAACCTAAACCATGACACAAGTAGAAGTATTCTCCAGTAGGACGTAGATAAGAGAGGTAAAGTGCTTCACCCCAGATCTGGTTAAAGACAGTTATTGTACCAAGAGTATAATCAGGCCCATTGATTAGCTTCAAACATGCTAAACCATTGCAAAAACCTACCAATTCATATATACTTTCAGTATTTAGCTCACAGAGAACATCAATATCTACCTTTTCTGGTCCTAATAAGCTGAAAAAGTAAATGCTTTGCATGCCGCCTCTGGATACATTAAGTAGGCTAAACACCAGAGATACTTTTTTTTTGAATTGAATATTATGAATCACAGCAAATCTTGAATCATTAAGAATTGTATTGCACCATAACTTACTGACGAAACAGCAAGCTGCTAATAAAGTCCGGAGTGGTAGTTTCGTCAGAATACTTTCAATCACCAATTCCTCAGGAAGATAATTACTTGCTTCTCCATCAATCATATTCTGCTGCTCCAGCTTCTCCTCTCCATGATCAATTTTGAGTTCACATGGTGTTTTTTTCAAAAAGGGGCGAGGCATTACTCGGGTAATGAACGCATTGACAAAATTCAAGAGGCCAGGCATGCTGCTTCACTCCTCTTTCCTCCCTAGGAATTCTCTATGATGTTTTGTTGCTCTGGCATCACACCGATCGGGTATATGTGTATTTATATGAAAGAGGAGGTAGATTGGAACTGTGGTAGGAAACCCCAGTCGTATAGGAATTCAAAACCTTTCCCTGAGTCGGTTAAACTACTTTCAAAATCTAAGATATGGTGTATAGATATGTCAAAATTCTTAAGAACCCTCTGAAAAACCGGAAAATGGGTCATATGACCATAAGCCATAAAGGTGTAGGAGCAATGGACTTGTAAAATATAGGTATAGGTGAAAAAGACATGGGAAATATTAGCCATATATACCCTTTGTTTTAAATTTTATTCTTTTTCTTATCCCTTTTTTTCTCCTATTTATTTTCTCTCTTTACAATTAAAATTAATCGCGAGAAAATTCATAACTTCCGGAATATAAGTCGGATTTTAATAAAATTTATATTTTTGGAAAGGGCTCGAAAATCTCTACAAAACAAGATCCATTGTTGATATGAAATTCGAAAAAAAAAAAAAACTATTTCGAACCGGACCGAGGATACATTATGCACCCAGGTGCAACCAGGCCAAAATTAATTTCCTATAAAAATATGCATTATGCACCCAGGTGCAACTTGGCCAAAATTTCTTCCCGAAAAAAAACTTAGCCTAAATTTATTTTTTATAGGAATATACATTATGCACCTAGGTACAACCTGACCAAAATTTATTTCCTGTAAGAATGTGCATTATGCACCCAAGTGCACCTGGTTAAAACCTATTTTCTATAACAATATGCATTATGCACCCAGGTGCAACCTGGCCAAAATTTATTTTCTAATAGAATATGCATTATGCACCCATGTGCAACCTAGCCAAAACATTTTTCCTATAAAAAACAAAAACAATACATTATGCACTCAGGTGCAACCAGCCAAAACCGATTTCTTCTCAGAATTATACATTATGCACTCAGGTGCATCTTGTGTACTTTACGGATAAATCTATGTTTATCCTAGTAATCACATACAATATATTATACATAACCAAAATTATTAGTTCATAATCTCGAGCAATAAATCCACCACCATTACCATCACATTTACTATTAAAGCATCAACCAAAAACAAGTATTAAAGAAGAAAAATAAGAAGAATAACAAAAAATTCAGAAAAATATACATTATGCACTCGAGTGCATCTAGGCCAAACCTTATTTTTATGTCAGAATATACATTATGCACTCAAGTGCATCTTGTGTATTTCGTGGTTGATGACAAAAGAAGATTTTCATTTTCCACGTTTTTTTGATCATCTAGACTTGTCAATTTGGATTGTCACAAATGTGTGTTGATCATCTAATTATCTCACTACATGTAGGTACCTAACCCTATTTGCATTTTCAACACGTGGACAATTTGGATTTTGGACCTAAAACAATTCTTATCTCCCTCATGCGGAACAGTGGAGGTTTGTCTCTCTCGTCTTCTCTCAAACCTTTGTTATTCCTGCAGTAAAATGAAGACAAAATTGAGAGGAAAATCCCACAAATTATTTTTTCCTCCCATTTCAACAGTAACCCAACATTCAATATATCTCCCATCTTTGGTGGGTATTCAACTATTAGTGATTGCAACAATGAGACCGACTACAATCGAAATGAAGAAGTTTTAGTTCTTTTGTACCGGAGTTTGAAGATTTATTATCAGAGAAGATTTTGGGAAAATTCGTTAAAAGTATGATCTTTGATTGTTAAAGATTGGAATGGTTTGGTTTTTTTTTTTTTTGTTTATAATTCGTGAATTTTGCTTATTGATATTGAGTGTTTACTTTTGAATCTAGTAATCGACAATGGTGAGGGTGCCGTTGCCGGTGGCTGTGGGGTGGGTTCAGAAACTGGATCTGATACTTGTTGAGAATTGACATCTTCAGGTAATGTTGAATTTAGGGTTTGAGTATCAATCGGGGTTTCATTAGGATGGGTATTGGTTTGATTGATGAGAGCAGCAAAATCGAATTTTTTTTCTTCTATTGGGTGAAATTGGAGATTTATGGTGAAGATTGGGTTGATGAAGATTGTTGTTCTGAGAAGAAATCGAGAGGAGGAGTTGATGAAAATAGGTGGTGCTGGTTGTGGTGGTGTCTATGTTGGTGACTTTTGAGGTGTTGATGTGACGGTGGATTTGTTGCTGCTAGTGTTGGTCATGGAGTCGGCGGTGGAATCGAAGAGTAAGGAAGAGAATATAAAAGATTTATTTTTCTGATAGAAGTAGGGGTATACACGTAACTTAAGGACACATAATATTACGTATGTTTGGGTTGAATGTGCACGGAGGATATTAAAGCCTTAATTTTGAATTTATGGCTATTTCAAAGGTTGTCATATTTTACATGTCTTTTTGACTTGGAATTCAAATCTAAGTGCTAATTAACCAAAAAACTGCTGAAAAACGAGATAGGGTGTATATAGAGTTTTGTCCCAACTTTCCACCATCAAAAAGAAGGTATATATCAGGCACCCGACACTGCCGACTATTTATCCTAGGAATAATTGCAACCCAAACATTACTTGTGTAGCAACAGTGGAACTGTGTTACAAATTGAAGGTCAAATGATAACTCTCGCAAGGTCAATGCCCTAAAGTGTTCATATTTGAATTCTAATTACCAAAAATGTTCACTTTTTTCTAAATTCCTAAAAATGTTTTATGAAATTATTTTTTCCTATTTTACCCTTGAATTAAAATTGTTATAACCATTAAGTCCTCCACATTATATTTTTTTATTATTATTTGAAAACCTTTTTCGAAATAGTGTCATCTTAATTAATATTTTAATTGATGAAATGTGTTCCTATTGTTTAACATTGTGTACACAATACGAAAAATTCTTTTATATTTAGAATAATATGTACCCAATTGGTTTACATTGTGTTCACAGTAAGGTATAATTTGTAATGTGTACCCAATGTTGTCATTGAGTTCACAATAAGGTAATTTTTAATTTTAATGAATAATAAGAATGTGTACCCAATGTTTTCCATTGTGTTCACAATAAGGTATAATTTGGAATGTATACCCAATACTTCACATTGTGTTCACAATAAGGTATAAGTTGGAATGCATACCCACTGTTTTCCATTGTGTTCACAATAAGGTATAATTTAGAATGTATACCCAAGCTTCACATTATGTTCACAATGTATACCCGACTCGGGACCCCCGTGCTAAATTTATAAAATAATAACTTTTTTTTATCTTTTTATAGGTCCCTTCTAATATATAAATTAATAACTCTCCAATTTATATAAATTTAGTTATACATTTATGTTAATTTGGTAAAGAACGATTCACATTGAATTTCATCTAGGATTTTTCTTAACATTAAAAGAGTTCTTGGTGTTGTCGTTTCCTGATGCAATAAAAACATATTCAATATCTTTGGAGCTTTGATAGTTTCTTAACATTAAAATAAGCATATGCAATAAAAACATATTCAATATCTTTGCAGCAATAAAAACATATGCAATAAAAACATATTCATCTTGGATTTTTCTTAACATTAAAAGAGTTCTTGGATTTTTCATCTTCGACTTCCACAACATCACTTTCGTCTTTTCCCATAGTTCATTTATTATCTAACGCTTCACTTGGATTATTTGATACGGTGTTATCCATTGAACGAATCTTATAATGACGAAAATAATTAGCAATGGAATAAGGTGTATTGGTTCATTTTGTTGATTATTATTTATTTAGAATTAAAAAATATTTTGGTAAACTAATTAATATATAATTTAATAATTATAATTTATGCAATTATTTAATATCGTGATAAATTGATAAATTTTGCCGGTACTAATGCTATTATGTTTTTCTTTGTTACAATAGATTTTAAATTTTCATTGGAAGTGACATTTCTTTTAAATTTTATAGTATCCATGAATAATAACTTCTGAAATTGTTTGTCTATTGATGTGCAGTGACATTTCTTTTCAAATCTACAGTATCCATGAATAATAACTTCTGACATTTATGTTTGTCTGTTGCATTAAAATTGGTTTTCTTTTGATTTAATAAATGGATGGTTCATACTTATCCATAGAGACCTTTTCATTTCGTAGAATCCTTTAAAAGACTGTGTAGCCTCTAAAGAATTCACACCAAATAAAAAATCGTTTGTTCCATCATCCTTCAGCACATCACTCCCCTTACAAAAAAAAAATTTGAAATTTGTTGCGTTTGGTTCATCTGAAGGTTTGGTCATCATGAGTTATGATGATTTGGTCATCATGTGTGACAAGGCAATGACAAATTTAAAAAAAAAACCTGCAAATTTTTTAAAATAAGATTTCGAATCTTAAAAAATAAAAGACGTCCATTCTTTTTTACGAAATCGGTTTCATGTTCGCAAACGTCCTAACTTTTTTACGAAAGCCACCAACTGTTTAAAGAGACACCTACTATTTGGATGACATCAATGACATTGAATTAGGAAGAGTACGTAGACATCGTAAACTGAACATAGAAATAAAACATAAACATTACATAATAAACTAAAATTGAACAAACTAAAACACATAGTTAAACATTACATCATAAGCACATAATAGTCAACATAATTAAAACTTACTCAACCCATTCTACCAACTGACAACCGGACATTTCCAAAAATGTTCACCGTAGGTGTTCTTAGCTTTAGACCGATGGAGTTTCATAACAAAATTACAATCAGGGATTGGGCATGAGGCAACATTTTCATGTTCAACCTTAATTATCCCTTTGTCTTTGAAGTTTTTGCAGAGTTCATCTACCTTTATATCATCATTTTCCTTGATTGCATCTTCCAACCACTGTGATTTTTCACGACAATTATTGAATTGGAAACGCATGTACCTACTATGTCATGGTTCCGTTTCGAGTAATATTTTGAGGCATGTGCAACTTCTCTATGGGAACTTCGAATACATCGAAGGGCACTACATTGTGGAATGGTCATCAAGAAAACATAGTGGACAAATTTAATTTGCCTCAACACAGACTATCTGTTTTCCTTTCCTGCTAGAATTCATTTGTGACTCGGTATATTTCAAAAATTGTATTATGGTTCAAGGTAGGTGTTTCTTTGAATGGTTAATGAATTGTGTTTGTAAAAATTTGTATTGCGATTTATAAGAGAAATCCCAGTTGCTGATAAACATAAATTCATATCCATCTGAATGAGATATCAATTAGAGATAAGAATCCAATGCTAAGAGTGCGTTTATGATGATAAAAATCTAAGGCAAACAATGCGTTGATGATGATAAGAATCCAAGGCTAACCTTCACACATGTACCTCCAACATTACTCCAACAAATCTCAAAAAAAATAGAGTGTTACCATTAATCATAAAACAAATGAGTGTAAAGGGAGTGTTAACGAAAAAAGGTCAAGGAACAATAGTTGGCCGTTCCATAAGAACGGACAATGGTTGTTTCACCTAAAATAAAATGTAGAACTTGGTAATTGATCGAATGTGTACCCATTGTTTAAAATTGTGTCCACAATACATAATAATAATTTTTTATTTTATCGAATGTGTACCCATTGTTCAAAATTGTGTCCACAATACAAAATAAATAATTTTTTATTTTGTTAAATGTATACCCACTGGGATTACATTGTGTACACAATGTGAATAATTATTTTTTAATTTGATGATTGTGTACCCACACTTCACATTGTGTACCTATTGCTCCGCATTGTATATACAACAGAAATGTGTACTCATTGTTTCACAATGTAAGCACAATGTGAATCATGTGTACGCATTGCGTAAAATTGTGTGCACAATAGAAAATAATATTTTTTTTATTTTCTTAAATGTGTACCCACTGCTTAACATTGTGTTCATAATAAGTAATAATCATTTTTTATTGGATGAATAATAATAATGTGTACTCATTGTTTCACATTGTGTATGCAATGTATACAAAAATCATTACCCTCTTCGCATTGTGTACCTATTGTTTTACATGTGTTCACAATAATTAATAACCATTTTTTATTTGATGAATAATAATAATGGGTACCCATTGTTTACATTATGTGCAATGTATACAAAAATCATTACCCTTTTCGCATTATGTACACATTGTTTCACATTGTGTATACAATGTATTGAATGTGTACCCACTGCTTTTTATTATTAACAAAATAGGGAATAATAATTTAATGTGTACAATTTTTCCTCAATGTACACCCATCAACATATTTTATGACACGTGACTCTCTCGCTTCACACACGCACACCATATCCCCATTTAACACTTAAACTCATTCCATCCCTATCTTTCTTATATCCTCACCATTGTGACTCTCGCCTCTCCACTGCAATACTGAAACAAACACTACACCAAAACCCGGATTTTTTCACAAATTATATCTCATATTTTTAATTTCTAATACATATACCCCAAGAGCATAAACGTCATGGATAAAATTGTTATAAAGCGTTTTGATGACAAAATAAGATTATTACACATTTCAAAATTGTTATAGTAACAAGTAACCTAATTTTAGAATAGTAACACGTGGCTCATTTATAATTATAAGAGATTTAATTGTTATTTTAGCTTTGCAACAATTCGGTGATGACACGTGTCTTCCACCGCCTGGTAGGAAACTATTAAGTTTTGCCACGTGTCACTTTTTGTTACAACTACATTAACACATATACGTGTTGGATACTTTTTGCAACAAATTCCTTATGGATACATGTCATCTTTTTGTCACAATTACTGTAACATTATTTGTAACAGCATTAAGAAAATGACACGTGTTTCTTTCTTCGCAGTTTGGTCACAGTTAAAACTGTGACAATTCTTTCAATTACAATTAAAAAAAATGGATAGTCCAGGTCATTTTCTCATGGACCTGGCCTTTTAGTTGACAGGCCTGCATAATTACACCTGAAACACAGGGCCTGCAACACAACAACTGAACCTAAACACATGCCTGCAATTTTGTATTTTCCGACCTGTGTCGTACATTCTCAATTTCCAAATTATCAGACAATTTACAATTCATACTTACACATTTACAAAGAATCGTATACTCATTTCATGAAAAAACAAACAAACAAATGTGATTACAAGTAAGAAAACAAAACCTAGGCACCAACCTTTGGAGAATTATTTTGGTCTACTGCACTACCATTCTAAAGAATGCAAATGAACTATCTACTCAAAAAATTTCATAAAATTCAAAGCTTTCAATAGACTAAGTAGTAAATTATCTAAAGTGATAATGATAAATTAGTTATAACCACATTGCACAATTATAACTGAATTATGCCATGAATTACCAAACTTCATCACAAAAACTCATAAGAACCATAATCACAAAGGTTCAGTGAAAGACTGTAAGAGAGAAAGCTCCAGATTCATGTAAACAAGTACGATGAAATATATACCTCAGTATCAAATGGAGGTTCTCTAATTTTCTGTATGTCCTGCATTTCCTCCGAGTGATTAGGACCACAGAATCTGTCAGTGACTAAGAAGCCTTGTTGAATTCGATCTACATACACATAAGTGAATTTCCCAAATATCTGTTTCACACCTGCTATAAGGGTAACAATACCATCGTTGGAAATCATAACTCCCTTAGGATCACCTGTAGTCCCACTAGTATACATTATAGTAGAAATGTCTGTTTTTTTTTGTCACTAGAAGTTCGCATTCCTTTTCTCCCTGTAAATAAGACAAACATGTAAAAAGTTGTACCCAATAAGTGGAGCAC